>OX422141.1:12720479-12811079 GCA_949129095.1 Volucella bombylans
ATTGCTACTAAGATTTGCCAATTGAACTACGTTGCTTCGTTCATTCTCTAGCCACCTGTAAGAATTTCAACTCGTCGAGTTTTCATCATTTTGGTTCACACCCATTGTTGGCTAAAAATATCAATTTCTGTGATAAGCCACGCACTGTACTCACCGAATCTGGTCCCGTCCGAGTCATGAAAACGGCGCGTCTGAATAACGTGGAGACTATTCAACGAAGCACTAGTATGCTGCAAAGAACTCCGGAAGAAGATTTCTCGATGACGGCCTAAAACGGGTCAACAATTTGTATGCAGAGGGTAGGATCCTAAATATATACGTTTCTCTTTTTCTTTACAAAAAATCTGTCTCGGAACTTTTTGAATCAACCGTTACAGCAAACAGACTTATTGGTTTCAGGTTTTCTTTTCTTGCCTTACGCGCAGCAACATAAGAGTCTGCTCCAACTCACCAATTAGTATTGCGTTTTCTTTTAACTGGAGGTTGTTCCAATAAAGAAAAATTTCAAATCATGATGACAGTTTTGATATATCTCTTCAGTATTAATTGAAAAATCACCATAAATAGGCTCACACCAGAAGAACGCATTCGACTCATTCCAACTTATTTCGAAAATCGTTCTTCAATTTGTAAAACGTATAGTAAATAACGCGATGTTTTGGTCTTCCTGATCACTCAAACGGGCTAGCTATTCGAGGTGATGTTGACAAATTTCGTATCACATACACTCTACATGACATATAGCCAAGAACTGGCCATGAGGGTCAATTCGGGGTCGATAAATTTTGACTTTTATTGTTTAATTTTGACACTACGTTGAAAATTTTACGAACAAGTATACCCATACCCATATAAGTAAAATTTATATGATCGAGAAACTGAACCGGCTCTTGTCAGTCAAGTATAGAGAGAGACTGGCGTCCACATATCAAGGTAATATCGTCAGGAAAAGCTTTTAGTTTGTTATCAAATTTCATTTAATAAATATCAAAAATAGGACGTGACCCATTGCATGGTAAATAGCTAAAGTTATTCCAATTCCTAAGCCTGAGAAAAGTCTCCCAATTAAGTAGAGAGCTACTCGTATCAATCAATAAGCCGCAAAGATAAACGTTTTTCAAATCATGGAAAATAATAATATTTTACCAAACGAACAATTTGAATTTAGGCGCTCTCATAGTAAAGGGTGTTTATTTTAGAGGCTTGCTTTTTAAACTGGCAACACTTTTTCTACAGATTGTCAATTTGACAGTTGAAAGTTGATTTGTGGTTAGCACGTTTTACCATTTTGCGATGAATAGATTAGCTCTAGAACAAAGCGTGCAAATTGTTCAAACTTGTTTTGAAAACCATGATTTGGTTCGCCAAACTTATCGTGCGCTATGTCCATTTTACTGTCGACATAATCGTCCATCTGAGCAAGTTAGTTGGAACACGATGAAACGTTTTCGCAGCAACGTACGCTCTAGTGGATAATACGGATCCCCATAGGCGACAAACAGTGCGAACAAAAGAATTTATTTCCGTTGTGGAGCGCAGTATTGAGGAGAACCCGAATGAGTCGATTCGCCATCGTGTACAGCAATTTGAGATATGCCTATCCACTTTGTGGGAGATTTTACGGAAAGATATTGACTTAAAGGCTTATAGAATCCAGCTCGTGAAACCGCGTGACCATTATACGCGTCGTAGGTTCGGTGAATGGGCCGAAAACATGATACAGTTTGATCCTAATTTTCAACGCAAAATTTTGCTCTCTGATGTGGCCCATTTTTGGTTAAATGGATATGTAAACAAGCAAAATTGCCGAATTTGGAGTGGATAAAACCCAGAAGCCTTTACCGAGACGCTTACAACCATTAAAACTCACTGTTTGGTGTGCTATATGAACTGGTGGGATCATCGGCCCATATTTCTTTAAGGACGATGTCGGCCAGAATGTTACCGTCAATGGAGAGTGCTATAGAAACATGATTTCTGACTTCTTCCTCAGTTGAATGGCATTGACGTGACAGAGATTTGGTTTCAACAAGATGGCGTAACATGCCACCCGGCATGTTGCTTTCTTATGGGGGTATGTGAAATCACTAGTCTATCCCGATAAACTAGACACGTTGAACGGTTTGCAAGTCAACATTCAATAAAGTTGTCGAAAATTGGACTTCACGATTGCGTTTCAATTGAGCTAGCTATGGAGTGCATAAGCCTGATATCATATTTAAACACTAATGGCATAAAATTATCTATTAAATAAAGCTAACATTATCGACATTAACATTAGCCTAAAGTGTTTTATTTCATAGTGAATGTGTATACCTCTAAAATAACACCCTTTACTTCTCATGGAGTCCTGAGAATAAGTAATTTCGTGAAATACCAACTATCGCTATACATGTCTACGGGGTCTACTTTACTTGATAAAGAAAAAGCCTTTAATTGTGTATGGCATAATAGTCATATTTTTAAAATGGTTGGGTTAAATTTTCCACCGTTTTTATGTAAATTAGTCCAAAGGTTTCTGTCCCAACGTTCGATTAATGCGTTCGTGAATAGTAATCGTTCTGATGTAAAATATGTTAGTTCTGGAGTGTCACAAGGTTCTATTATTGGTCCTGTGTTGTTTAACCTCTTTGCATCGGATCTATTGCACTCAAATGCTGTACAATTGATAGCCCTTTTTGGTTCTTTTAACTTCTCTTGAATGTGTTCATACTCCGAGACATTTATACTTAACTTTCTCCAGCTCTTCATTTTTCCAGGTCTATTTTTCGTCCTCTCTCCGTTCCGAAAAATCATAACTTTTGATTTGTTAGTATTAAGTTGTGCAAGTTCCATACTTGGCAATATTGTTGCAGCTTATATATCATGATATACACAACGAGATCGTCCAGGAAGACGAAGAACAGAAGAGGGTTCAGCTGATATCCTTACCTCACTCCAGATTTACACTGAAACCAGTTGGACAAAATATTTCCAGACCGCTGTGGTGTTATTTTGGAACATTTTTTGTAGCACTCTTAGTACTTCTAGGTTGCTCAGTTTAAAGAACAGAGCTCTTCTGTCGATACAATCAAAAGTCGTCTTGAAATCCACGAAGACGGCATACAGGTTTTTACCTTTATCCAAAAAAATCCGGGGGATGCTTGTTACAGAGAAGACTTGTTGTTGACTACGGAATAATGCTTGGAGAAACCAAACTCACTAAGTAGATCATTTTCTCGTATCCAATTTGTTAGGTGTTCCAAATTAATTCCTGTAAAAATGTTGGTGGCGCATTTAAGAAAGGTATGGTCCTCTGTAGTTGCGGTTCATTTGGGTCTCCTTGGATATCAAGATAAAGTCATACACTTCCGTCATACCCTTTAGTGAGTATATAGCCTTATTTGAGCAGCATCTGTGTATAACTCTGATGACATACTGGAAAGTTATAAGTCGATCAAAACAGTTTACTCCGTTGTGAGGTAATGCATTTTGCATATGGTTGTAATTTTGCAGTGGATTTACCAGCTTTTCAAATTATTCGGCTAAAATGGGTGCTTCAACCTTGATTCCATTCGCGAAGAGCGCACCGTTAAGCGTTTTTGCCATCTTCCAAAAGGACCTACTGTGTTTTATGTTCACAAGCACTGACGAGAGGTTCTGAATGTATAGTCTTTGTTTCTGTTAGCAAATGATGATTTTAAACTTATTTGCATCTTTGGTGCCCATGCTTCTTAGGAGACTTAGAAAGGCATACAATTTTTTCCTGCCTCTCTTGCATTCCCAGTCATGCCAAGGGTGTTTTTCTTTATTTCTTGAATTAGGTTGCAAGGGTCTATGCCCTCTGATGGATTGGAGCTAACTATTATTCATTTCAATTTCTCCATGTGTGAGGCACATAAATTCATGACAACAAAAACATTTATGGAATGTTTTACGACGCGGTCCACCTTCGGCTCTACAATGCACACCATCTTTCCGTTCTTTTTTCGGTTGCCCAGCAGCGGTGTAGGCGGATGCAGCTAATACAGACGTTGTGGGTGATGCTACCTGAGATGGTGCAGCAGCAATTGGTGCCTGAAAAGAGAGAGAATGAAATGTAGAAATAGGTCTATGATGTGCTGTAAATAATTACAATAACACCGAACTTTTCCATAGCTTGTTTGATACGAGGTTGGCGCAAAACATAACCATTCATTGCTCTAACCTCCATATGTGGAGTAAACAATTGTATGGCCAATTGAGTTAAAAATTTACGTCGTTTGTCACTTTGCTTTGCTGGCTGCAAATGGTTGTGAACAATAAACGAATCCAAACCGGCAATGTCCAAAATGTTGTAAAACATAACCAATGGCCATCGATTGGTCCCACGTTTGCAAGAATATCAGGACATTTGATCCATGGTGTCAACACCTGCTTTATTGGCATTGTAGTCCAAAATTTGATTTGGTTTTAGAGAGCTTTTCTTTTCATCGATAGCACACGTATAATGCTCTGTCGACAACACAATGACGGCTTTATTTGGCTTTAGCACGTACGAACACAAGGCATATTTTTCATTGTAAAAACCAAACAATGTCTGATACAACGTACGATTTCTTGATTTTTTTAAATCAGCCGGAACGAAACGTTTGTTAGAGCGAACGGTGCCAACAATTTCGAGTCCGACTTGAAGCAAATGTTCGGCCAAAGACAACGAAGTGAAGAAATTATCACAATAGATTATACGGCCTGAATTATGATAACGTTGGATCAACGATAGCACAATAAATTTTGCCTTTAAAAGGATAATTTGTACGTGAGTCGCAAGCCCACCATACCTTGGTGCCGTATTTGGTTTGTTTCGAGGGTATATACTGGGCGGGTATGGCCGCGGTAGGGAAATAACTGCTCGTCAACGATTATGTTGGCACTCTGCCAACATTGCTCTCTCTAAATTCGCGTTCAACATAGTCCATATGTCGTCAATTGCCGCAGATTTACTAGTCAGTAGGCGCTGCTCACGTGTATTGCCATTATCAAAGCGAATGTAGCGTAGCAAAATTTTGAAACGTTTTAGAGACATTGTTGCTGTGTAAATGTCGCGATTATAAGGCGCCCACAATTCCTTGGTCGGCTGGGTATTGGAGTTGAAGACACCAGAAAACAGTAACAAACCAATGAATGCATACAATTCATTTTCATTTGTTGGCTGCCAAACCTTTAGATTTGCTGTTGCATGTGTTTCGTTCCAAATGCGGACTATCTGTAAATGATATCAAGCATCTCTGGTGTCACGAACTGTTTGAAAATGGAAATGGGATTTTCCACGAATTTACCAATGGGCCCAACTTTTGCAGCAACTGGCACATTATGTGCTTGTGGCCGGCCAGTTGGTGGTGAAGCTTTCATTCACATAATTCCATCTTTGCACAAATAAAATTCTCCACGCGATTGTTGAGGCACAAGAACAGCACCTGAAACCGCGTCAAGTTCTTCTTGGAGAAATACATTCATCTCATCATCCCTATCGTCACCATCATCATAATCATTTTCCGCCTCTTCCACTTCCAACTCGACCTCAATATCAGAAGCATCATCAGCAACATTATCCGGCACATAATCTCCATCGTCGTCATCACCATCAACAAATGGATCCTCTTCCTCAGTACTATCTTCCGCCAAAATTGCCGCTACATGTTCTGCAGTTATCCGTCCACATCTAGTCGGCCGATTCACAGCGACTCGTATATCCACAACATCATGCAACTCACTTTGTCTCGCCATTTTTCACTGCATAAAGAACAAAAATTATAAACAAACCACAAAATATGACACTGAAACCACAAATTATTACCAAAAGGATCACAAGAAAAAAATAGAGCAGTTATAACTTTCACAGTTTTTTGCTACACGCTACAAACGAATACATACGCGTTTACTCTGGGCCTGCTTAGGACCAGCGGATAATTTTCGATATTGACAGACAAAATATTTTTTTTCCACGAACAGGGCTCGAATCGGTCCGGATTTGGTTTCGTTGCACTCAGCAAGCATCGTCTCAGGAAGTCAAGGAGTTTCCGTCCGATTTATTTGAAAAAAAAGTTACATGCGTTCAAACATAGATTGGGCCAGAATAGGCCCAGCTACACATCCTAGGGTTGATAAATTTTTCACCTTTGTTCCTTCTCAAGAGCATCATCAGTGTCTGCGTTTGTTTGTGTTTTCAGTTCGTAGTAATGACTCGGTAAATCAGAGAGAATGTAGCAAATATATAGGGGCTAAGAAGTAATCACTTGCATCCTTGGAATCCGGAATTCCATTTCATGTGGTCAAAATTCCACCTCCGTAAGGGATTTATCCATTACTGCTATAATTACAGAACCCCTAAACTCACAGAAATTCGACCTTAAGCGAGTTTGATGCGCTTAAGCCAAATAACCATCGCTTACGTTGAAATTTTGCTGATTGGGTTCTATTGAAGATGGAAGAAGATCCGGATCACCCTCAGTGACATGGCACATTTTAGTTAATTGGTTTGGTTCATAAGAAAACAGCTGGAAGTGCTCCAACAGCAGATATTGTATAAGAAAAAAAATTATTACTTCATGCCGGAAATCCGGTTCAGCTAAAGGAGATCACAATTGCCCATGTTAGGCAATTTTTTTTTGGCATAAATTGGAACTGGACGGCTTGAAGGATATGTCGACGATGTCACTTCCCACATAGCACGTGTCACAACAGTCTTATTGAAGTCTGAGTTCGGTCTTTCTTTCCTTTAATTTCAAAAAAACAAATTGAAACGCAATTTGTTTGACTGATTCGACCTAAATGAATATATCGGTTGTTACTATTTTCAGTTGATGCCAATAATACTCCTCAAATGGGCTTACATAAATTCAAGTCGTTGGTCGACGTGACAAGTATCGACACACTTAACATGATAGTAGTGAATCAATCTGCTCTCTCTCTCTCTCTACATTTACAAAGAAAAAAAAATCCCATTCCGCTTCAATGACTTCACTATCTCTATCGTTTCACATTATAGTCTTTCCTAGATAAACACACTACACTTACTTTGGATGAAACAACATAGCGTAGTTAATATAAAAATTGTCATAAAATCAGCCATCTTTCTAAGTGACAGGACTGATGGAAGCCATTACACACCTTTTCTTTGCCATTATTCGCAAGTTGGATTACTTCAAGGCCATCTGCCTTAAATGGTTCTTCGTGCTAGAAACGACGTTAGATCGAAAATTTTCTCCCTTATAATAATGCCACCAACTTACCATCATGCTCCTATACAAACATTCACATAATTCAAGTATATCTCCAAGTCCTTTGGGTTGATATCGCCTCGAAAATATTTGTCACTTAACCCTACTTGCTATCTCATATATGCGTTTGTACATTAGACAACCCACAGAATTGCTAAGACACCTAACTTTAGTTGACTCGTATTGCAGAAGGAGTAAGAAAATGCCCATGCTGCTGCTCCCACCAAACCGTATGTTTTGTTTGTATATACATATATCAAGGAGTATGTATCCGTAGATACACAAGTATCTCTATATGTTACGTAAGCATTATTACTATTTTAGCAAACTTGACTGAACTCTGCTAATAGTGGTTGAACTGAAACCTCATAGAAGTATGTCGATTGCCTTCTTGATGAAGATGATGGGCCGGGTTTTACGAGCCTAATAACCTAAGACCGGGCCGTTTACCTTTCACTGTTTGTGGAGGAGGCCTACGAGTATGAGGTGGTGGTTTGTGTGTGTTTTTGATGCGATTGTGCTGGCTATTCGGTTCCATAAAAGAAATGAGTGAGGATATTTCTTAGATGGCCGAACGGCTGATGGAACGTAAAATAAAGGACTAGGCTTCTGGTTTTGTTTTCACTCTACCACCCTCTCCGGTGTCCACGAGTCTTTTCATTCTTTTTATGTGACTTGTGCGATTTTGTTGTCTACGTCGTTGTCGAAGGCCTATCGCCTCTTCGATGTGACTAAGGCTTTCATCGGGTGACTGATGAGAAGTCTTCGTTTCGGCGTAGGGATGTGTTTTTTTTTTTTTTTTTGGCCTGATTCTGTTCGTTTTGTTAAACATTGCTCAACATACAGGTCAATGTTTTTCGGGTCGAAAAGGATTAGGGCATTGTATGTAATTATTTTGAATGGTCAAAATGGTTTCGATTCGGTTTAGTTTGTTGTGTGTATTGTGTGTGAACAGTGTGTCTAGGGGGTATGGGTATTTATTTGTTTTTGAGGGTGGTGAAGGGCGGTTTTTGTTTTTTCCTTTTTGTTCTACTTCGGCAATTTTTGTTGTATTTTCCGTTGTGTAGCCTGCGGTCGATGGGTTAAAAGGACTAAAAACATTGGAACTTGATTAACGATAATGTTGCATTGCTTAATAATGGGCTTGGTATTGTGCATGAACTCCATGTTCGAGGATATAAAATACCATTGAGGTTATTCCGCACTGACTTTATGAAGGAATTCATTTACTATACTTAGTTAATGTGAAAGTACGAGTATAGTATCCAATTCGTTTCGCCATTATGACCAAGAAAGGAGAGTGCGCAAAGATGTTTAGGTATGTCATGATTTACTGCAGAAATGATTTAAGGAACAGCAAATAAGGATGGGTTTGTCTGAAGGAGTTTCTACTCTTAATGGAGGTAGAAAATTGAAGTAAGTTTGAGACTTTTAAATCAACACATAGACAATGTGCTGTATTTTCAGGTTAAATAGGTTCTGTGATTTTTTAGGGATTTATGGTTTTTTTTTAAATTTTTTACATTATTTCTCTATTTTCGTTGGAATGGACTGAGAAATCGGAAAGTTTTGGGCTTATGAAACACCATTAGGTATTCTAAAGACTGCAACTGATTTAACTTTTTCATTAATTTCATACTATGGCATGCTCATTCCTTTCAGTATCTTAAGTTGGGTTACCGTGTGACCGAAAAAAATCTTACACAACCCTCTATGGTACAATAATGATATGAAAATAATTCGGGTAAGTCAGTAGCTGATTAGACTAAGTGATAATACATTGCTTATCGTGAAACTAGGTATAAGGTCCGCCAAAGTTTACATGACACCACATGGTGTATCTTCGGATAACAAAGGAATCTGAATAGAAGTGAAGAAGCTGTTCCAAACAACGTACAGAAGATCGGTATTTCGATGGTGGAATGTAGAACTGCAGCGATCTTTTAAGAAAACCAGAAAATGACTTAAGATCAATTAAAAAAAAAAAAAACAGAATAGATTTGTACTATTCAAAGCAAGAACATTGTTCGAATTTGGTGCAGTGTTCATGTAGAAACTTTTTTGAACATCAACAGACTCAAAGGATCAGTGGACTAGTTGATGTTTGAAGAGGCAAATGAAAGCTTCGTAGTTAAAACACACTTCCCATCTAATCGCAGGAAAATTGGCATATAACCAGCTCATAATGGATTCTAATCGCCAACTATCACTGATATATGCACAGGCTTTTTCATTCATTGTGTCCTAATTTGTTTTCTAAATAAAAAGTGGATGTGTAGGCTGTCAACGAAATTATTTATAGTTGTTATGAAATATGACATCATTCAAATGTTCTAGACGAAGATAATAGTGCGCTGAAACCAATTTCCCATAGTTTGGCAGATATTCTAGAAACGTAAGGTCGCGTCTCCTCCTCCGATTCGTCTTTTGGCTTCTGGATGTGATCGGAGACGACTTAATGTGGCCGCAAAGGAAATAATGTATAAGACGATCACTGAGCTTCGTCTTCAATAAGTCGTGGAACCGTCCTGTTGAAATCACATATCCTCAAAGTCTTCCAGTTCTAATTTATCCCAAGAAGAATAGGTTATCGTGGAGCAAAAGTGGAATCTATTGGCTTGAACCGACTCAATCGAAACATCTCGACGAATCACGGCCCAATGTAATCTCCGGTATGAAAACCACACCAAAGAGTCAATTTATTTTCATTTTATATAAATTTACACTTACAAGCTATTTACAACTATCTTACAATAACTTACTGGTGCGATACGAGCGCTCTAAATTAAACTTAACACTTAGTCTGTATTTCCGACCTGTCTTACAGTATAATTATTTAAAGTAATGACTCAAAACTAAAACTAAAAATATTAATTTATTTTATATTCAAAGGATCGATACAAATGAATTTGTAAAGTCCGGGATTTTACGCCGGGGTACTATGCCCATGTGGCGTTTGTCAACAGCACGCGGTATACCGAGATCTCATGTGGTCCCTCATCTAGGTACTTACCGCGCCCAACCCTAAACAAATTATTTTTGTTATAAAAAGCTTTTCTATTCACATGAAAACTTACAAACTATTTTAAAAACTAATTTCAACTCACTTAACCTAGCTTGTTATATAAACAATATTTTGACAATATTTGGAGATTGTTAGCCTCTCTTTTTTCTTTTACACTTTTTCTTTAATATTTTTTTATTTGTTTTATTTATTTTGTTTTTGTAATATTGCTTTATTTTGTCTGAAAAAACTACCCTTAATCTACTTACTCGTATATTATTTAATCCGGCCATGGCTTGAATATCACACCGATGGCGAAGAAAAAATGTTCTCTCCTTCACTAAGCAAGCGAAATTGTGCTGCCGCGCAACATCCATCATATCGCGACTCCCTACCGCCCTATCTGAATAGGAGGCGCTCCGCACTGCCGTGTGCGACGTCTCAGTCGTAGTTGAGTTGCATGTCGGCAATTGTTAGCGGCACTGCTCATTTGCTTCTGATCATCTCTTTTTTATCAAAATAGAGAAACGGCTCTGGGAGCACAAAGGCGTTAAAACACACGTTCTTGTGATATATATAGATAATTGGGGTAGTAAGTCCCGGAGATTAGATTATTCATCGAGGTCATTATTCTAGCTATTTGCCTTCGAATTCACTTATTGACAACTTATTGTTCCCTCTTATTAAGTTCGCCTTATTGTATAACACTTCACTAGGATAGAATTGTATGTATTTCGACTGTGGTGTTCTGTACAAGCAAAAGCAAGCCCTTAGGCAGGCCCTCTCAAACACCCGAAACTTTTCCATACGGGACCTCCAAATACAAGCTTAGGCCGGATAAGGATCATGTAGCAGATTACCTTTACTCTCGCATCGAATTTGCTGCTATAAAACATCTTTTGCTCTGACCAGATCAATATCTATATTTTAACAAACAAGCAATTCGGCTACAATTCGACAAGCAAGTAGCCGTCCGTGTTGTGCCACGTTCGAAAACTTTCGCCAGTGCTTTCTGGTATCCATAGAGGCCCCAGAGAACGGCGTCATATGATAATGATTTCCAATTTCTGAAATCTTTAATTTCCAGTCATCGAAATATCGCTATCGATAAAATTGAACTCACATTGCAAGGGCGATCTTTGGGTCTGCTCTGTATGCAATCAAGTATTCAGCGTAGGCTGTGGGATGGTGAAGTGATCTTTCAGTGAATAAAATTTGCGAACTAACCGCACCTTGTTGGAGATCATTTGTCATCTCAAATACTCTGGCAGAAGACACGTCGTCATTCTTCACGATGAGCTGTTAATTGGTGAGCATGCACAATCATGTGGTTTACCTAAAGATGTTGAATGCCTTTTCCAAGTCAATCAGCCAAGCATTCGTGGACTGTTTCTTGCTTTTATTCCACTGAACATCAGATACTATGCTCCGAATTGATTATCGGGAACTATATTTTTGTCATTGACAGACTTAGTCAAGGCTCAGGATTTGCCGGATTGGACGTGTTTTTATCCCTTTTGGGAATCGTATGTATCATTGCGGTCTTCCAATGCGCTGGATAATGGGCATTATTAAACAGGGTTCTGCACACATCCACCGCTTCTATTGGGAAATGTCGAAGCACAATGTGCGGAATTCCAAACAAACCAAACAGTTCAGGATTTTTCAATGAAAATCTGAATGTCCTAGTGTGTGCCACTCGATGTACATCAAGGTTATATCTTATTAACACGATCTTAAGTAGATATTTAGATAAATATTTTTGATAAATACAACACGGGAATGTACGAGAGATGCCCACGTCTTGAGAGCGGCTCGGAAACAATTAATTGTGATATTGGCTTGCTAACTCGGGAATTTTGAAATAAAATTTTGATCATTTGTAAACATTGTTGAAGCGTATACCTTTCCATGACATCCGTTTCGGTTTGGAAAAATGGGGCACATCTAACGAAAGACCATTAACATGTTTAGCCAAATACGGAGCGAAAAGCAACTGACAATCAGCTTTTAAATTTGAATAGGACTTTCCTTGCTAGCGTGACACTGGTCTAGGAAACACACTTTGACCTGTTTACAGATCCAGCCACATCAGTCTGACTTCCGTCTTGAAGGATATTGATAATGCTTTCGTTGTCATTTGCCTAGCAGCACAAAATATCCGGCACTCTATTGCAGATGTAGATGTAACACATGGAATCAAACTTGTACTCGAAAGGGTAGAGTATATTTCGACAACTTTCTCGGCAATTCGGATTCTTTGGGCATCGTTAATCTTAACACCGAGTGGGTTATAATCAGGCAGCACGACGGAGACAAGCCACTAGTGTTGTCTTTTACGGCAATACTATTACAATTCTAAAACTCAAAGGCTATTCGAACATAAGAGGAAGGCTGTTTTCTTAGGTCATAGTTGTCTATAAACTTGTCGTTCAAGAATCAGTAAAGCGCTTTTCATTGATTGAACCTCCTTCAGTCATGTCCTTGGTAAACGCTTCTATTTACTTCTGGGTTTCTTCTGAGCACGACTGTTAGTATCATGACTCTCTACGCTGTAGGGATATTCGAGTTCTTCTCGACTTCTATTAAAATCAGCGGCATCCCTCCTTTCATTAATCAGAAAAGAAGTATGTGTATGCGTATCTGATGACCTGTGGATCTATGGGTACAGTGCATAGTGTAGGTGTCGTAAACGGTTTCCTCTGTGAATTTCCGTATAAGCTCGCTTCAAGTTGCAACAGATTTTTAATAAAGATTTCACTTTGAATACTCTGCTGTTTTACCACCTGTCAAGAACAACGTAAAAACTACGCCACTTATAAGAACTCATTGAAATTGTTGAAAATCTCGATGGTATGCTCCGAAAAGTTAAAAAATCTCACGGTCGTGCTGAAGCGCCTCGCCACCAACCTTCAAAGAGTTGTTAAATTGGTTAAAAAATGTGTGCTACTGGAACAGGTTCTTAAGAACTGAAATCACGCAAGAACACCTGGGAATATTAGTTCTGTACCTCGAAGTGTGTACGAAAATGCAGAATTATTGATTACATGTCGATCTCAGGAAGGGGACTAATCGAAAACAACATTCCACCGAACTTGTCTCATAAGATCTGTAAGGTTCAATTGAAGCACGGAATTAATTCTGCGTACTATCAGCAGCGTTGTTCACTAATTCGGCTTTTCAACTGCATGAAGTTGAATAAGAATTGAACCGAAAAATTATTTTGAGCTTGCGGGGTTCCTTTCGTTTTCATTGCCACCTCTCTATCCACAACATGTTACAATTGGGTGCTGTTCTTAGCCAGGAGTTATCATTATTTGCTTATAGAATGCCCTTCCGAGCTTTTTATTTCTTAGCCATTATACCCTTCAAACATTTAAAACCAACGTACATCGGTATCTCTGCGTGCTGAGTGCAATCATTTTAAGGGTACTCAAAAATCATTGAGCGCGCGCAGATTACATAAAAAACGTGAAGTGGGAGCGACTGTAATCAATGAAATTATATCGACGGAGTTTGAAGGAATAGATGTGCGGGAACACAAGTGACGAAACCATTGCTCGTTCGCAAGAAAACTTTCCTTGCTTCTCCAAATCCAAAAAAATCATACGATTTGGCACTTCTTTCTTCGGGGGCATTTGGCAGAGATATTGCCCTCAAAGGCAATGTCTGGACTGTTATCGATGAAATAGAGTCGCAAATGTATGAACATGTGAAAAATTATTGCTTCAGATGACCATGGGTGTGTAAAAGAAGTCTCCTGTTTTACAAAAAGATGTTTAGGGACTGTAAAATAGTTTTTTATTTTCCTGTTTGCGTAGAAGGATCGATAATTTTCAATAAATATTTCAATATAGAATAAATTCAAAGAATATCGAGTCTATATGGCGAAAGATGTCTGTAAAATTCTACCAAATGTTTAGGGTAGTCTTTACAATTTTCTTAACTCAAACCGTGAATTCTTGAAAAATTGGAAACCCTCAAACAAATACATAATATGTCAAGCACTGAATATTCCCCTCCACGTGGGTACACTAACATATATCATGTATTCTCAAGGTAAAAGCCATTGCTATAAAATCTCTAAAATACATGTCCAAACATAAACCTTGTATATAAACGTTCTGCAGAGAAATTGATATTTTATTCACCCCGAAGCGTTGGAAAGTTCCTAAATAAAAATGACCAAAAAAACTGACACACAAATTGTGTAAAAATAAAAGACCACTACAGCTAACAGCAACAAACAGTTGCCCGTGGCTTCAACTACTCCAGCAAGTCAGATGAAAAACCCCAACCCAACAATACCTTTATTACACATATCATAAAAAACACATAAACCATCCTCATAAGATATTTTCATGTACGTTCAGGTACTACCTCTATTTTTTTTTTAATACATACTTTGTATCCATTTCAGAGCCCTAAACTCCGAACTTTTATTTTCAAAAAAAAAAAAAAAACAAAGAAAAACTTTTTTCCAGCGATTTTTTTGGATATTTTTTGTTCCGTATGCGGTTGGCTTGCAACTTATATCCATAAAGCTCAACACACTCTCGTAGCACATTTCTGTCAATCTCATCATTTTACGACACAGCATAGTCCGCCTTGGGAATGCAAAAGCGTGTATAAATTCTCACCATTACCAGCAGCCTTGGCCGGTATTGAAAATCAGTCATAAAGTTGTGCCTTAAATAAAAGATACGTATGGTATGCCCTCAAAAGGACGACAACGACGTTGACGGCAAGCCTTTAAAGAGGGCCAAAGCTAAAGCGAAAGCCAAAAGGTACTAAAATGTCATAATATTTGTTTGCGTTTTTATTAAAGGGACTATCACGAAAATTTGATCCTGTCACCCCCCGTCAAATTCATATTTGCTGCCCGAGGCAACCCCATGACTTGTTTTTTTTTTCTTTCCTTTTTTTCCTCTCATTTTTTTTTATTGCGGTAAACATCTCTATTCCACCCTTGCCCCATGATTTTACTTCTAAGCACAAGGTGTACTACCCATCAAGACAATCTAACAGTCATCCATTTTCATGCGCATACAATTTTCATAAATTTTCCCGTTCTAATCCTCGTGCCAGGCCATCAAAGTTAGAAGAAAAAAAAAAAACAAAAAAAAAAAATTGTCCTTGAAAATAGAGTCAGGCCCAAAATGAGTGTTCGAGACACGGATGTAGCGAGGCACACACAAAATTCAAGGCACATACTGGCTTATGGTTAAATGGGGTTGGGAAGGTACTCAGTGGTGGTTGGGACTCAGTACTGAATATATGAAATTCGCGGGGTACATAAGATATCGGCATGAAGTGAAAAGAAAATAAACTTCATTTTCATCCCTAAGCCAACCAACCAACCATCCCTAGGCACCACCCATATCTACAATACTACCGATCCACCGATGGAAATGCGTTCGTCCTTGTCGACTTTCTGTTGTCGGTTGGTCGTCAATGTGGATGAAGCATAAAGCAAATATTAAATTTATGCTACGTTTTGTTTGTCCCTGAGTTGTCCTGTCCTGACTTCCTATGGCAGGCCTTATCCTGCCAAAGAGATAAAGCAGTAGTGTGGAGAGCCTTGTTAAAAATCTTTATACCCAGAGACATGTACGAGTAAATTATTCCATGACATAGAATTAGAGGACGAGAGAGTTGGATTTTTTGTTTGTTGTTGTTGTTTATTTGGAGCTACAGGCTTAGTCTAAGTACAGCTATAGGCTATAGAATGGGTTTTAGGGTTTAAGGGTCCCATTTTGGTTCTATTTTTATGCCAAAGCAGGAGAATAGACCATAAATCCCAATGGCTTTAATTAATTTAGGACATTTAAGTGGGGAAATTTGATTTGACAATGGGCAATGAACCGATTTACAATGCCAACATTGTTAGAGGGGCGGGAGAGTAAGGGCAACAGAAAATAAAATAATATGTTAGAAGCAGGAAGGAAATGAGAAATGGGCAAAATTAATGGTTAGTGATTTATGTTGAAGGAATTGCCTTTGGCTTGTCGTTTTGTCGTTTTGTCGTTTGTCATGTGCTTTGAGATGTGTTCCTTAATTTTATTACTCGTACTCGTATTCTTGTGTTGAGATACATTTTGTTTATTTTGTGATTGGCAAATGAGATTTTTTTTCTTTCCTTTCTTTATTATTTATTTTTCCAATTTTCTCAAACTTAATGGGAATTTTAGGAAAAAAATTTGTTCGTTATTTTTTGTTTGTGTTATCGGTGGAAAAGATTTTATACCAAACTGGGAGAGATTCCTCAAAAGAAGATTAATTACAATATTCTAAAGTCGGTGTTTGAGGAACGATGAAAATTCGGATCTGGAATGCGGCTTCTTGTAAACCTTATTCGATTAAAATTGTAGAGGTGAGAACGCCATACTACGCCTAATACAGTGCGTGTATTGGACTTGTTCTTGCTGTCGAAATACAAAGTAATTTCATTAATTTAACTCGAATGTCATTAAATCCAGTCAGAAAGGGGCAGAAAAAAAATTTGAAAACTGTCAAAACATACAACTGGAACAGAATTAACTGAAGAAAAGTATGTAAAACTAAATGTTTAGCTGCTTAAGATAATTTAGAAAGTGTAAAGACGTAACACCTACCATAATATGTTATCATTGTGCTCCAGCAAAAAATAATAATAATGTGGGAGCTATAAAGGACTCCGAGCGAGGTCGTCGAAACTCCTGTGTAGGTGGTGTGGTTATCTACCCCAACTTATAAAAATCCAAGATACTTCAAAGAAAATGAAACTGAACAAAATAAGGGGTCCTTTCGCAGTCGCTGTTCATCAAAAATGTATTATAATTAAAATAAAATATGTTTGTGCAGTGATTTCAAATAAATTGTGAACAAACCCTTAGAGAACAAAAATAAGGACTTCTCAAATTTATTTTCGTAAAGCCCAGTATCCTGCTGGCGTTAAATTAGCTCCCACACAAAAATGTCTACAAGGATACAATTTATAAATAGTTTAGCAAGGTAGTATCCTCTTTGAACTGTCAATCTTAATTTGATATATGGTATGTGGATGCTCCACATAAAATTCTGCAGAATATAACAATGCTCTGTGTTTTATGTAGTAAATTGATCAACCTTTTCTCGACCGATGACAAGACGCCAATATTTTAGTTCGTGAAACAATTGGGCGGCACAATAAATCGGCGATAAATTTGAGAAAAAGGAAAATAAAAAATAAATTATATGGTGACCAGATAGCAATTATAGTTCTTCCAATTGTTATGTTGTAGTAGCTGTCAAAGTTACGCATGACATCCAGCTGTCAAAATATTCAGTAAGGTTTGCCATTTCATCATGTATCGTTTTGCTGAGCGTGCGAAAGTTTATCGAAATTCCGGCTCAGTCGTAAATACGCAACGTGAATTTCGCAGTGAGGTCGGTCGTTATCATGGTAATTTGTGTGAATGGGAGTGATTACACTCTATTGGATCTTAAGTTACCAACCAGACAGAGATTGCTGCGAAATAAAGAAAACATAGCCGCCGTAGCCGGCCAGTATCGAAAAAGACCCAAAATTGTTGATTTGGCGCCGATCAGCTGAATTGGGCATAGTCAGAAAGTTAACCAGACTTAGATCCTATTAGATTGTGCTGACTCCAGAATTGAAGCCGAGCAACTTTAGAAAATGCCGTAAGTTAGCTAATTGGGGTTTGGAAGTGTTGGACGGAAATCCAGATTTTGGCTAAAAAATCATCTTCTCGGACTAGGTCAATTTTTAGCTCAACGGCTATGTCAACAAGCAAAATTTCCATTATTGGAGCGAATACAATCCACAAGTGTTCGGACAAGCATTGGTGCGGTTTATGGCAGGCATGGCGGCATCATCGGACCTGATTTCATTCGAAATGCGGAAGGAGACACCGTTACCGTCAATGGCTTCAGGTATAGATCGATGTTAACCGATTTTCTGTAGTCACAGCTCGACAATATCGATATATCCGAACTGTGGCTCCAACAATACGGCGCTACGTGCCCTTCAAGTGAAGCAACAAAGTTGTGAAGAAGAAATTGGGCGACTGGTTCATCTCACGGCGAGTGTTCAACAATGCGATCATGCGAAGTCCTTAGTCTACGCTAACAAGACAACAACTTTGGATAAGCGTGAGGCCAACATGCTATTGCCGAAACAACGCCCGCATATATTGGATCGAAGACATCAACAATTGAGGTGAAGGCGGCCATTTGAATGGTGTGCTATTCCATATATATAGGGTTTTCCAATAAGGACTTGACAACTTTGTTTTTAAATAAAAGGCAAACCATTTGAGATATTTCAAAAAGTTTATTATCGGCCTGAAGTACAATCAAAACACTTATGAATGGAACTCGACTTAGTTCATATGGCCACCGCGGGCACGTTTGCAGCGGTCGATCCGTTGGACCCAATTTTCAACGACTCGGCCACACATTTCGGCCGAAACGGTTGCTATTTCGCATCCAATGTTAGCTCTGAGCTCTTCAAACGTCGTCGGCGTATTGGCATAAACCAATGACTTAACGTAGCCCCGCAGAAAATATTCAAGCGGCGGTAAATCGCACGAACGAGGCGGCCGATCGACTGGCCCATTTCTTGAGATAACACGCTCACCATATTTACTCTTCAATAAATCGATTGTAGCGTGTGCTGTGTGGCTTGTGGCATCATCCTGTTGAAACCACATGTCGTCCAAGTCCATATCTTCCAATTCGGGCCAAAAATAATCGGTGATCTTGGCGTTATAACGCTGACCATTCACAGTAACGTGACGATCGTTATCGTCAACGAAAAAATATGGCACAATAACGCCGCCGGCATGCAAACTGCACCAAACAGTTATTTTTGTGGATGAAGTGGTGATTCATGAAGCACATGTGGATTTTCACCCGACCAATAACGCATATTTTGCTTATTTACGAACCCATTGAGCCAAAAATGAGCTTCGTCACTGAAGATGATTTTGCTATGAAATTCATCATCTTGGCGCATCTTTTCCAGAACCCAATCGGAGAACGTACGTCGCTTCAAATGGTCCATCGGCTTCAATTCTTGAGTCAGCTTGATCTTGTATGGGTGTAAACCAAGATCCTTACGCAAAATACGCCATAATGTGGTCTGAGTGATGCCAAAGTCTTGAGAACGCTGTGGAATTGACTGGCTTGGATCGTTTGCTACGGACGCCCGAACGGCTGCGATATTTTTGACATTTCGACCAACCCGTTGTCTCACTGATACGGCAACATCACGCAACGAATATGTAGACTCAAATTTTTGCACTAAACTTGTTATTGCCTGTCTACTAGGGCGAGAATTGGAGTTAACGCTCTTAACTCCGAATTTCGGTAGTAAATTTTTATGATTTGCAGACGTTGCTCGTTCGTGTACTTTACCATGATGAAAATGTTGAGTTTACTGAATAAATTGATAGTGACAGTTTGATGATTAGTGAAAGAGTGCGTTCACAAATAAAATTCAAATTTGTCAAGTCAGTATTGGAAAGCCCTTTACATATGAGCTCTATTCATCACACATAATGACATTTAAGTGATGGCAGCATAAGTTTCTAAGTATTTGTTCATACCTATATCTAATCCATTTAAATTAGTCAACTTAGACAATGATGTAGCCTTAAATTATCAACAGCAATCCGTCGTTTCGTTGCTGCAATACAAACGAGTACTACATAGTAGTTAGCAACAAGCGTCTTTTAAATTACACTAATTCATTTCGTTACAGCTTGCTCTCGCATTAACTAACTTAAAGGTGTCCTGATCCGTGAAGTATCTGCTTGATGCACTACAGCTTCCATTTTCTTGGTGGATGGTGGTGTGCCACCAAGGTATTTTACGTCCTGGAAGAAAAACTTATTATCATTAATGTTTGCAAAAAAAAATCTCCTCTTGACGCCTGAAATTGAACCGAATAGCTAGTATCAGGTTGTCTAAATAGAAAACAAAATCGAACTAACGAAAGAAAGTTTTGCAGGAAAACAGAGACTTACTGAAACGATTTTTTTCCGATTGTCTGTGTATAAATTACCAGTAGATGTATCGAGGAAAAACACTTCAAAATACGAGTAGCACCAAACCTTAACCCGCAGCAGAGCACCCGCATCAACACAATCAGTCGTAGAAAATCCGACAACTCAAACGTTAATCTTTCTCATCTTCTCTAGAATTTATTTATTTCTTTCGTTTGTTTTTTTTTGTTGTTGTTGAAAGTATATAAATACTCGTATATATTACACCCTGCCTCTCACATATCTAACTTGATAAATGAAAAAGTTTGCGCTCAACGAAAACTTGGATACATGACCATGAATCAGATAAATCCGAGGACTATCTTTCTAACGAGTGTAGATGCGAAAACTTTCTATTCGTATTGAAGGCGAAATCCAACAAAAGATACACAGATACCCATAGGTATACAATCCTTGAGAGAGTTTGTAGAGGTACCTATTTATATTTGATGCTGACCTTTGATGGAATTGAACAATTTTTTTTTATCTCTGTAAGAAATCGTCATTGCTATTTCCTACCTTTAACAAGATACTCGTGTATATTTATGATGTATAAATCATAAAATCCTTTTAGAGTATCTTACCCTCAATGTAGTTTATAAATACTTGCCTACATTTCCAAAAGAATTGAACAAATCTGTAAAAAAAATCTCTTCGATACAAGTTAAAGAAAATAATAAAAATTGAAAAGGATCAAATCCTTAGTCGGCTGGCAAAAAGAAAACGTAATACTTTCTAAAAGTCATTTCTTCATGTGCTATTGTCAGTGTCAGTGCGTCAGTATATAAAATCCCTTAAAAGGTTGTATTACGAGTATAGTGTCAGTGACAGCGTTAGCCATTTAAGGATGAAGAACAAAATCTATGGGGAGGAAATGTTGGTTTCCTGGATACAACACGGTCGTTTATATTAGGAGCTTTGTGAAATGTTGTCAACTTATATGAAAACCCATCTGAAAAAACTAAGAAACGTCAGCTCAGATATGAATCTAATGGTATTCAAACTATTGTATAAAAGCACTTAAGAGCCCAAGTGCAAAAGGACTTAATGGTCTAGTAGTTGTATACTAAGTGACTACATTCCTGTAAATATAATATACTGTCACCATCTTGTAGAAATGTATTTAGGAAACAAGCGAAGTCCACCGGAATCAATAAATGGCAGCATACGAGTGTTTGATTCAGCGTATCCGAATTTTTCAGTCGGAAGGAAGTTTAAGTAGTTGAATCCTACAACTGTAAAATAAATATCCTTCATCTAGAATTTGGCTGTCAGATCTCTTTCTTTAGTTGTCAGTAGTTGCCTTTCCACTTCAGCGCGTCACCTAAATAGAAATATTATTTAATCCGGTTGTCCTTTTGTGTAACAATTCGGTGTAGAGCAGCGGTGTTCTTTCACCCAATATGTCTTTGTCATCTGCATCGATGTATTTTATCCCTTCTGTTAAGTTTGTTAAATGGATGCTTCCGCGCCACTGAGTACAAATAGGGCGATTAGGGTCTTATGGAGAAGAACTTTTCCTTTCTAACAAAAAGCATAAGAATTGGGCAAGAGTGGGTCTCTGCTCGATGTCTCCGGTTGTGTGGAGAGCGTGTATGTTGTCTGTCAATTACTGTCATTTTTTGAATTCAATGTGGTTGATCTTTTTAACAGATGTCATACAATCTTTGGAAATTTTAGTCATGGAGTCCTTTACCATGCAACAACATACTTATTATGAAAATGGGCGATCTGTAAAAGTCACATTTCGTAAAATGAATTGTGTCGGGCCGATCTCTCGGTTCAACAGGATGGTGTTACCGCCCCACACAATTAAGTTTTCATTTCTAAATCTAATAGGTTGTGATGCTTAAGTTACATACATTTTGATTTGTTTACATTGAAGTTTGACTTAATCGATTTCAACCATAAGCTCACCGAGCCAAACGTGTATCGGCAGCGAAAAAGGCCAATCCTGGAGTAATTAAGCTCAATATCTATATATGTCATTTAAATATGATGAATAGCATCGCAGCAACTATTAATCCTTGTGAACTCCAAGCATTGTTTCTACACTACTAGGCATCACTCTGTTCATGATTTTTTTTTGTGATCGGCCAGTATGGTAACATCAGAATCAGTTCAGTTCTTAGTCTCTAATTCCAAGTCCGTGAAGTTTCGATAGCAGAATATACCCTGTCAATTATCTCGAATGCCCTTTTGAAGAACAATAATATGGCAATCGCATAGTTTCCAGCAGCGATCTCTTCTTTTCAGCTAATCAGGATGTTGTTCAGTGTAGATTAGCATGAATATTTCTTTCGGAATCCGGATTGATTTTCAAGGAGTAATCCATTAGTTTCGAAGTATTCCTCGAGTTGCGTTTGTACAATTTATTCAAATATTTTCTATGTCTATGAACGTTGCGTTTACTGGACGGAAATCTTCACATTTATTGGAATCTTTGACTTTTACAACAGGTGTAACCACTGATTCCTTCTATGTCGTGGGAAATTAACCTCTACTCATCGAAAGATTTAATAGCTTATTTAGAGATTGGCCAGTTATGGGTATTGCAATTAACATCATTTTTACATTCTTATATTGTAGTGTCCCTGACGCTAATAGCTTTAATGGTGGGTCTGGTGCGGAGTGGCGCAGATGGTATTGATCTATTAATGTCTAGAACACTATATATAATATAAATGGTGTTTTTTTAAAGGTATACAAATTTAATATGAAATAAAATACTTGAAGTTAACGCTAATGTCTATTATATTAGCTTTGTTTAATAGATAAATTTATCCCATTAGCGCTTAAATATGATATCGGGCATATGCGCACCACGACTAGCCCGAACGAAGCACAATCATGAAGTCCAATTTTCGACAAATTTATCGATCAACTGGGGCCTTATATCAGAAATAACACGGCGAATGTTGACTCCTAAATCGTCCAATGTCTCTGGTTTATCGGCAGAGACTAGTGACTCCACATACCCCCAAAGATAGTAATCTAAAAGTGTGAGATCACAGGATCGTGGAGGACAGTTAACAGGCCCAAATTTTGTGCTCTGCAAATGTTTCCCGCAAAATTTGATGGAAATATGGGCCGACGATTCCACTAGTCCATAAAGCACACCAAACAGTGAGTTTTAATGGTTGTAAAGGCGTCTCGACACATGCTTCTGGGTTTTCTCTACTCCAAATTCGGCAATTTTGCTTGTTTATATATCCATTTAACCAAAAATGAGCCTCACCGGAGAACAAAATTTTGCGTTGAAAATCTGGATCAAGCTGAATCATGTTTCCGGCCCATTCCCCGAATATACGACGCGTATAATTGACATGCGGTTTCAACTCTTGCACAAGCTGGATCTTATAAGCGTTTAAGCCAAGATTTTTCCGTAAAATCTTCCACAAAGTGGAATAGCTCCAATTTCTGTGAACGGCGGCTAGTCGACTTATTCAGATTCTCCTCAACACTGCGCTCCACAACGGCAATAATCTTCCCGATAATGGGAAGGGCTAGAATCGCCAACGACACGATTTCATCGACTGTCGTCTATAAGCAAACATGTATCTCAAATACGTGACAACGAATCTCCGACAGCCCGATCCCAAAGATTGTCGTCTATGGGGGCACATGGGTCTCGGATACGCGACGACGAATCACCAGCTTCAAGAGATAATAGACTTACACGTTTATGGATGAATTCCAGGCTTCATTATCGGCAGCAACTTTTCTCACATGACTCATCAATACTCAATGATTCCTTATCACCATGTATGTCAAGGTCGATTTCAAAACGCCAGTCGAGTGTTTTACCGTCAGATAGTTCAAGTCAAATTATTTGTTGTAATTGATGCGCAACAAACTTATTGAAAAATAAAATACCACCGACAGTATTTTGGAATAACATGACGGTATCTACTATACCACCAGACCTGGAATGTTTAAGTGAAATGGAAAAACGATTTCAAGAATAAAACCATTTCTGAAAGTGGTCCGCTTAGGTAGCAGATTTGGGCAATAAGGCTTTAAGGGGTTACATACGTTTCTCCGCTCAAAAACAGAGCGTTTTTCAAGATTTTGTTTCGCTACGATATTAAATTAATATAAAAAAGTAAAATATACATTGTGTGAAGTATTCCTTGACAAATAAAAAACTTTATTGACAATTGAAGAAAAACAATTATAAAGTATACATTTCGCCCATCTCCGGAAACCTCTCTTCAAAAACGTGATGGGCGGTACCAAGAATATCTCTGGTAGGTTTCATTTCAAACAAAAGATGAAAAAAACCTGTTAAAGTAGATGGATAAAACTAGTCTCTATCATAGCCGTTTTCAAAAATTTTCATTTTTAACAAAATGGCAGTACGAGGCTATTTTTGACTAAAAAACTAGTCACATTTTTATTTATAACAAATCTAAAAATTAAGATATCAAAAAAATCCTACGTAGGAGACTAGATAATGGTATTAAGAATATCCGTGCGAAATGGCATGCAAATCGGGCGAGTGATTCAAGAGATATTTCTGGTACCGACTCGGAAAACACTGTTTCGAGAAAAACGCAAACGAAATGCAAAATCTGCAGTGTGTCTTGCCTGCGTGGCTTCGAAAGCAAAACTGAAAATGTGATCGAGTAGTGCCTCCTGGAATATTCTGAATTCTAATATTCTTATACAAGGTTTAAATCTATTGCTAAGCAGGTATAAATATTTACGAGGGCACTGACCCGTCATTAGAAAAGGTAGGAAGGCAGAGCAGGCACGCAGATGCTCATGTCACTAATGAGCGCTCCGCCCGAACCGACGCCGAACGGTCATAACTTTCTTAATTATTGGAATTTTTGAAAAATTCTTGCGGCATTTGAATTGCAAAAGAATATAGAATTTTTTCAAGCAAAAAAAAATCGATTTTTTTGAGCGGAGAAACATATGTAACCCCTTAAGAGTGAGGCAGTTCTTTTTGCCCAGCAAATAGAGGCAATTGCTGAACTGCCAATTTCAATTACAAGTGCTGGAATGATAATAGGGACCATTATTGGGAAGATTTAGGCTGGTCTAGATATTTAATGGGTCCCGACTGTTTAAGTTGCTAAGTTCCGCATTCGAATTTATTATTTACTTTATGTGTGTTTCTGGCATGAAACTATTTCAATGGTGTAGTTATTTAATATTTCTTAACAGAATTCTAGCAGCAGTCTAGACTTGTTTTGTTCTTTTTAGTTCATATTTAAAGTCCATTTTTTAATCAGTCGGGTTTTTTTAATTTTTTTTGACTACTTTCTTATCGATGCTATATTAATCGACCTCATTCTCCTCTATTTCTAAATAATTGATACAGCAAGTGTCTTGACTCGTTGCCATTTGTCTGCTTATTACATAAGTTTAATTCTTCTTTTTTTTTTGATAAAACTCTAAATTTATAAAAAAATATATATATATAATGTTTATAAATTCTAATAAATCTTGTGATATTTTGTCTCGTTTTAGGTATGTCACTTTTTTTACGAGTAGATTACACGCAATAAGTAAGTTATTCATTTTTTATTTTTAATTCATCTACTGAGCTTAGCTCGAACAGATTTCGGAATAAATAACATAAAATTACAAGATACTCGTACATTAACTTTCAATGGTATTGTAAAATACAGTAATTATAAGGGTCTTCCAAAAGTCACACCTAGATCTCAGAAGCGAATAGTTTCAGAACGCTATTTTTTTCTTATGTTATCTTTGTCATTTTTGGAGTAGACACATGTACAATTTTAACCATGGATAGCTACACGCTAGGACTATAGAAATGATTCAGAATTTAAAAGGTTAATGAAAAATTTTTAAGGAACCGTTTCTGTCGAAAAAGGTCTGGTAGACCAAAAAGTGGACGCTCTTCTGAAAACATCGCCACTGTAGCACAATGTATCGCTTAAGATCCTTCAACTTCTATATCACGACGTTCTCAGGCATTAGCACTCATGCATCGACTGTTTGCGGTATTTTAAATAAGGATATCCATTTGCAACCTTACAACATCCAATTGACATAGGAATTGGAGCCAACAGATCACAGTCAACGCAGAACTTTCATCAATTAGCTCTTAGAACATGATGCCGATTTTTGACGCAAAATTACCTTTGGTGCTGAGGCTCATTTCACATTGGATGGATTCGACAACATACAAAATTGTCGCATCTGGGGAGAAGAAAATCTTCGAATAATTTCAGAAAAATCATTACATCCACAAAAATATATTGTTTAGTGTGGATTTTAGGCTGTTGGAATCATAGGTCGATTTTTCTTCGAAGATTCAATTGTATCTGAGCTGTTACTGTCAATGGAGAGCACTATAGACAAACGATTGAAGATTTTTTGATGTCCCAAATTGAAGAAATAGACACAGACGATCTTTATTTTCAACAAAATAAAGCTACGAGTCACACAACCCGTGCAAACATTGAGCTATTGCGGTCTAAGTTTCCAGGTCGATTAATTTCATGTAATGGTGACATAAAAAGTCTGTGAGAAGAACCATTATCAGAATTTTCATTTCGCAGCCCTTCTTGGCATCCCCGGTGTTTGTGTTTGGTTTTTATTATAGCTCGGAAATTTAGAGTGGACGTAGCCAATATACGCGGGCTAAAAAGTAATCACTTTTCTGGGTATATCCACTTCTGTAAGTACAGACTATCTACTATTTCACTTAGTCAAACACAGGTAAACCCCGGCCCACACCTTTCAGATCACTCTTCTCTTAAGCTACTTGTCTACGAACTAGTGTCATTATTCTTCTCTCACCGCGGTCTAGTCGTTTACGTGCGTAGTGATGTAGCATACCAAACTCCACTACAATGTACTCTTATTCCAATTTGGAATCTAATTTCATGTTTTCCTGTATGCCACATCTGTTGCTTACTTTTTCTTGTAGATATTCATCATCATACCACTGATTTCTTTTCTGGGGTGGTTGGTAGGGTAAGGTGTTTTCGGCCACCTCCTTGACGGAAGGGCTGAAATAAGACCAAATGTTGTTGATGTCGTTGGTAAGAAATGGTATATTGGAGAATTTTTCATATTCAACCTCCTTTTTGGATTTTGTAGCAGCTTTCTTTCATTTGACAGTGGAGCTCTGAATCGGGCTGCAACCAGGTAATGGTCAGAGTTGACGTTTGTCCCTCGGAATTTTTTAACATCCAGGATATTTGACGAGTGGTCGATTTGGTTGGCGGTTCGACCATCCGGAGGTAGCCAGGTTGCTTTGTTTGTGGATTTTATTGTGAGGCAACCTCGTGCTACATACGACTATATTACTAGCTGTTGCAAAGTCTGCGAGTCGGAAGTCCTTATCTGTTGTCGTGTCATGAAGGCTGTATTTTCGGATCAGATGTTCTCCCTACCGATTTTATCATAGAAGTTCCCGAGTACAATACATAGGCTCTGTCTAGGAGATCGAAAAATTCCTCTTTGATGGGTTCTTCAGCCTCGTTGGTAGGGGCGTGAGAACATATGAAGCTGATGTTACAGAATTTTACATTGACTCGGATCATAGCAAGGCGATCACAGATGGGCTTAAAATCGATAATCTTCGGTTTAAGCCGCATCCCAATATGTGTTACCTTTTGTGACAGCTGTAATAAATGTCGCAATCTGTTCTTTTTGTCATTAGCGATCCTATCCAGTGCACTTCCTGGATTTCAATAATATCTTCTCTGTACTACTAGTGGATATTTTCCAGTTTTCTGTTGCCCCGTTCTTACGTTCCTTCGTAGTCCTTCTTCGCCCCGTGTTGTCTTTGACTAGGGGGTCTATGCGTATCCGCGACTGTATTGTTTGCATTCATAACATTCGTCTTTTTTTACGTGAGTGGGTCGTCAGCACACAGCACAACCGCTATTCTGGTCGGAGAGAGGACGCTGCATGCATTAGTTCACTGCCCAGCGGTTGCCAGAGTAGCCATCCAGGGGCGACACGAGGAGGCTGCATTCCATATTTTGCAGAAAGCCATTTATTTTGTGTTTACTGTTAAAGAATGGCCAGGAACCTTTAGGTTTTCTTGGAATTTGAGAGTCAGTGTTCATTACACATTTTTTATGTAAAATTTTTTTCAAAAATTCTACTCACGGGGCAATTGTCAAACCCGTCTTTGTTTTTGGCATTCTTTAAGTAAACTATTTTTATCCTTCTAATAGGGATGAATATATGCAGGAACACCAAGGCGAAAATTGACAAATTTGATTGACAAGGGATCGGTATCTCTTGTGTAAAATGGAAAGCATGAGTGAAGATTAACTGCAATAGAACCTTCAGCTTCTTCGATGCATAAGCTAGCATGCCTAATTCAGCAACTTTGCACACCAAGCACCAGGACACTAGCACAAGTATTACACTTCCATGAAAAATGTATACTTTCAGATAAAATTGCACATTTGTCAAGCAATTTTAGATTGGAAATACCGCCGCAAACAATGAAGCCTTTGCTTACGTCTTTGCTTTGTTGCACTTAACACACTTTTACGACGGCAAACTCATTCTAAAGTGTGTTACTTACATCCTATACCACTCTCAGCTTTGAAAAATTATACAGTTTTTGTTTAGCACCGTGTTTCCAGATTTCAAGAAGTTGTGAATAGCTACACCTTGCGAATAAATATTACTTCGGTCATTTAATTGATATATCTACAAGATCCCGACTTGGTAGTTTTTATAAACATTCATTTAAAAAAGCGAAAATCCGCGAAATACATAGTTTCATTCATTCCGTATTTATAGCATTTAAGGTCCCTTCTTTGTAGGGGCCGTAGCACGGATGTTATATATAAATTAAACTGCAACTTTATTCTTATTGTTTCTTCACATCTTAAGCTCTGAACTAGACACAAATTTATTCTGTTACATGATTTTGTTGCTGTTGTAATGTTTGTATGTTATGTTATGTCAAGGTTTTGGAATAATTATAATTCTTTTATCAATTGTCCTGCAATGTACCCTTTTGCCTTTACTTCTAAACCCTTAGCTCAATTTAATTATTCAGACAAAGACTTCCCTAATTAGATATACAAACTTGTATCAGAGGGCTTTTGACAAAAATTTACGTCAGCCACAGTTGTAAACAAGGGCAATTAAAGGCACTTTGTTGTGTTAAAGGACAAGGCAGGTAGATAGGATAAATCATACCGAGATAGAAACTTTCCTCCAATTATTTACAGAATTCCTAAAAGGGTATTTGATTTTTCACTTGAAGGACATCACAAATCGTTCAGTTGCATAAAACTTAACAAATTATCAAACCCTGGGGTACATCAACTTATTCGAATAACCATTGTTATGATCGTTCTGCTTCTAATTTTCTTCCACTTATTCCCAGCGTCAGCCTTTTTATGTCTCGAAGCGGAATGCAAAAGGATTCACTTCAACCTAATCATTTGCATACTTAATTCTTATCTTTAGTCGCTTTCAACTGTGAAACTGTGAACATCCCAACAGAGGTATGCAAAAGAAAAGAAGACACAAAAAAAACGAGAGAAAAGAATGAAACTTTTGTTTCCGAACAAGGTGTCATATTCTGAAACAAAACGTGGTAAAGCGAGCAGAAGGAGAAGTCTAAAGAAATCAACCAAACTGCAAACAGGAAAAACAAAGAGCAAAGCAAGCAACTTGAACTAGGTGCAAACAAACAACAACAACAACAGCAGGAGATATAAAGGAAATCTTCTCGAGTAGACACAAACGGTATCGTTGGAATATTCATCCTAGTTAAGCTGGGTGGCCGTCAAGTAAATGGTAAAAGGATAACGAAAAAATAGAAACACGAACGGCGAAAAGATACGAGGGCGATAAGAGGAACCTCACTGTACTGTACTAAAGTTTTTTTTATCTTTCAGTTTTTCCTATCTTTTTGTTCAATAAATATACACGAGTACACATAGATTCTTGTAAAGAGCAAGTACAGCTCTTGCAAGCAATTTATAAGTTCAGGCCTTGCAAACCGGTGAACTGTTGTATATCGCTATGTGGAGGAAAACTCCAGTTAGGAGCATCTAAACAGTATAGACGTTAACAGACTCCTACGCTTCGTCAGAAGGTCAAATTAGATCAAAAGCTACTCTTACCTAATTTAATCTTATCTATCGCAGTGTATGATTCCAGTTATATAGAAGAAGATAGTGGATGCCTTCTAATTGACTCAAGTTTCATTGAAAATTATACAACGAGCTGTGTAGCAATCTTCCCAAAAAGATCGCCAAGCTATTCCGATGTTCTAGCTGCAAGAACTGCAACCGTGCTAAATAACCTAGATAGGAAATCGAGTGAGGAACTAGGCATATTTAAAAATCTGTGTACACGAGAGGTAATAAAGGCTCGACATTGGAGTGCATGTAGTTCCTACAAGTTCTCCCAAAACACCACAGGTTTCGACCGTACTTCGTCACCCAGATGGTACTCTGAATGACTCCGAGGAAGAATCCTTGAAACTGCTTATGAAAATTCTCTGGCTAACACTCAGCAACCCACCTGAATCTACTACTCACTTAGCGAACAACTTGGACACGATCTTTGAGAAAAAGAAAAAATAGCCAACTTGCAATTTCGAATCACAAAAAGCACCAGTATCAGATGATGTCCTCACTGTACAAATACAATCTGTCAGTGACACTCTATTCTCCATTCTAAAAGCCTGTTTAGTTCCTGATACAACATCTAGTCAATATACTGAAGTAACTACTAAGTCCATTCCAAAGTAAACAGGACTTTTTAAAAATAGCTATTTCTAATGAAGCCATCTCTTGGCAATTACATGCATCGGTAAGGTAGATCATTCACTGATCTGTCGAAATTTCATGACATTTGGACGAGCAAAAGTGGAGTTACTACGTCTGAAGTGACAGTGACAGAGAAAAACTCAGAATTCAACATTCGAAGGACATCAGGCCAAAAAGAACAAAAATTTCCTTTACAACCTTGTGACTGGTGTTGGATCGTGGTGTTTTCAATAAATCAGACGAGCGAAAACCCAAAAAAAATCTCGTTTGGAGAAGGTAAAAAGTGAGGACAATATTGATTTGCTTTTACGATTCCAGGGGCATTGTCTACCAATACTTCGTTCCACTGAGTCAAACAATAAATGCATAATTCTCTCCTAGCGTTTGGTGTATCGCATTCATCGAATCCCGCCAGAATAAATTTGTTGCACGATAACGCGCCATCTCATCGATCGATACTAGTGACCGATTTTTTGGCTAAAAATTGATTTGGCCTCTTGCTACTTTAAACTTTTCGGAAGAAGACATTTACGGATGAAAAGAACGTATTTTGAAGACGTTGATGTATCCGAATGCCTTGTACCAATATCCTAAAGGATATCCCAGCCTCATTCTACATGCTTTTAAACCGTACAAATCGCTGTATTGAGCCGGAAGAGGACTTTGAATAAAATAAATCGGCTTTGTGAAAAAAATCTTTTCTTGTTCTTATTTTTGAGAGTTCTGTTTACTTTGGAACGGACTAGTTTTCATAACTAAAACAAATAAAATCCCTCATTATCTCTCGAAATATCCCAGATCTATCCAGCGACTGTCGAACTGTCAGCAATAATAGCCTACCAATAAATCTTTTAAGACTGCAGTGTCTTACAACCTTTTCAACTTTTTTCAGCACAGTCTGCAGCTAAATCCACTTCATTATGAGCAGTATAGTCATAAATGCAAGCTTTACTCGCTGGTTCAGGGAAGGACTATAAAGGGATGTATTCTCTCCATGGAACCTTGCTCATCTTTTGAGAAAATTCCAACAGATACTCTCATATTGAGCAGCATACTCTTCTTTTAGAAACATAGCTATGGTCTTAGAAAAATTCCGGGCAAGACAGAGCAGTACTCTTCCCATATAAAATCAAAACACTCTGTATCCTTCCGCTCAAGTTAAACGCTACCACTCTGATTCTCATCCTGGACAGCCAACTGATGTGGAAAGAAAATGTTGCAAAACAAAATAAAAAGGTTCCTCTATTGGCTGTATGCACAAGTTTACAGCCTTAAGTCAAGCAGTGGATCTACACCACAGTCGCGAGACCAATTTTCATTTATGTTTACCCGTTTGGTGATGTGCACCACAGACTAATATGACTAGCAACTCTCAGCTATTCATCATGCAACTGTTTGATTCAGCCTGAACCCAATTCACGCGTCGAAATTTGACTTAGAGACGGACTTAAGCGTGTGAAATTCCTATACGACCAAAAACTGAGGCAAAAAATACTGCAATGTCCCAAAGGCAGTAAAAATTTTTGGTCGTTCGTCAAAAACATTAGAAATTCCGCCTCATCCTCATCAAAACGCTCATTTACAATGACATTCCAGCTGTCAGCTCTTTGGATAAGGCCAATCTGCTTGCTGCACACTTTGCGGCCAGCTCAACACTCCCAGATTGTGCTTTGTCTCCGCCTACACTTGAGTGCGTCGAATCTTCAATGGGACGAATCTACTTTCGCACTCGTGTAGTAGCAAGAGTACTTAAAGATCTCAACATACATAAATCCGCTGGTCCAGATGGTATATCTCCCCTTCTTCTGAAGAGGTGTTCTTCCTCGCTGGCAAAACCACTGCGTAAGCTTTTTCATCAATCCTACACTTTAGGACTCTTCCCGAGCAGATGGAAAACAGCATTTGTCCAGCCCGTCCCTAAAAAAGGCGAATCATCTTCTCTCTCCTCCTACAGACCCATTGCACTTACGTCCCTTCTTTCCAAGGTCATGGAAACACTGATAAATCGTCAGCTCATGAAATATCTCGAAACACGAAAACTTCTCAATGACCGGCAGTACGGTTTTCGTAGCAACAGGTCCACTGGTGATTTGATGGCATGTCTCACCGAAAAGTGGAACCAAAGCGTACATCAATCTGGCGAAAGCAAGATAGTTGCACTTGATATTTCTAAGGCATTTGACAGAGTTTGGCATCAGTCTCTTTTGTCGAAAATGCGTGCATTTGGGATCGACGACTCTCTTCTTCAATGGATTAGAAATTACCTTTCGGAACGTTCAATTCAAGTTGTCTTGGACGGTTTCAAGCCTGATATTCACAAAATAAATGCTGGTGTGCCCCAGGGCTCTGTTCTGTCACCGACACTCTTTTTAATTTTCATTAACGATCTCTTGTCTGCTACTTCTAATCCAATATATTCCTTTGCTGATGACAGTACTCTCTGCTTTTCATATTCGTTCCCGGACTCACGGCCCTGCTCTTCGGCTGTAGTACGAGAACGGCAGCGTATTCTAAGCTCATTAAATTCCGATATCAACAGCATAACCAATTGGGGAACTATCAATAGAGTGGAATTTAATGCTTCCAAAACACAATGCTGTCTGCTGTCTTTAAAGCGAAATTTAAACACCCAGCCATTATCTATGAATGGCACTTGCATCGTCGAAACCGAAAAACTTTCCATTTTCGGTATGTGTGTCAATGACAACTTACGTTGGAAAGACCACATATTTGATGTCGCCAAAAATGCTGCGAAATGTCTAGGTTTCCTCAAGCGATGTAAGAAATATTTTACCGCCTCTGATCTGGCCTCAATATATAAGGCATTCATCCGCCCAAAATTGGAGTACAACTCCCACATCTGCTCAGGTGCTCCTAAAACATCTTTGCACCTGCTAGATAGCATTCAAAACCGTGCGATAAAACTTATTGACGATACTAATATCAGTCAATCAATGGACACCCTCGAACACCGACGAAATGTCTCGTGTCTCACTTTGTTTTATCGCTACTTCCACCACCAGTGCTCCACTGAAATCGCCAGTAGCATTCCGCCCATTCAAACTTTCAACCGTAACACCCGTCTCGCTATGAATGCTCATCAGTATACCCTCAAGCCCATTTTCGGGCGTACTCTAAAATATCGTGATTCGTTCCTAAGCCGTACAACTCGCTAATGGAATGCCCTTCCGATCTCTGTATTTCCTGGTCGTTATAACTTGCAAACATTTAAAAACAATGTACATCGGTACCTCTCTTTTCTTCCTCCCTAAATTTCCTTTGCCCGCGCTGTGTACAATCACCTTAAGGGTACTCAAACCCCTTGAGCGCGCGCTCATTATAAAAAAAAAACAAAAAAACCTAAGTTGATGATGAACTAGACAGATTTCGCATCCTGCGAATATAAATAGGTGAACTAATCGAGACAGTTGTCGGGCTTCTGGACTAATTTGGCCCATACTCAGTTCCAAGCGATAACGCGAGCTGATCAACCTCAGTAGAAGAGACATCTCCAAAGTCACAGGTATAATCACAGGACAATGCAGCATTGGTTAAGTTCGCAGAGATTGAGTCTTTCTCAAAAGGATTTTTGAAGGAGCTGCAGAGACGAAGGAATCTGTGGCCAACTTCATCTGCAATTGTCCTGCCTTGACAAATCAGAGTACAATCTCTAGATAATTACTGCTTCCGAGATCTAAATGATCTCTGTTCTGTGATGATTGTCCTTCTGACAAATAAAGAAATACTTCGGTACAGAAGAAGCTAATGAATCGCCCTGCTTACAACTTCTCAAAGTGTTGAAGTGCACTTAACCAACTTAAAAATGACTGATCATAGAGTAGGGGCTATATGCAGGCATGCTGATCTCAGGTATTTTTAAATACTTTTTGTCTTCGGCTAGTTATTACTTTGGTCCAAAGGTAACTTGGGCAACTGGCTTTAAGGACGAATGCACATAACACTAATTAATTCTTGAAAGTATTGCTAAAGTGGCACTTGTACGAATTTACTACCTAAAGGATGCCAGATGTACTTGTCTTTGTTCTGTGCTGACTATCTGGGAAACACTTCATTACCTTGACAGAATAAATTAAATTTGAAAATTATTGCTTTAAGTGTCTATTTCAAACTTGTTGCATACAAAAGCCATTCCACTCCTTTATCCACATATTTGTTGTTTTTGTTCTTAAAGAAATTTCGCTATACAAAAACAGGTACTCGTACATGCGACTCTGACGTTCATCATTTTCTTTATTTTTATTTTCTGTTTGTTTTGGAGTAAATTTCTTTGGGCACCCTGTGTTTTTTGCTATTTGATATCCTTTTGATAGACAAACAATGCATGGAATGACAAGACATTTGTCGTCTTCTATTCTTTTATACGTCATTACGATCTGGTTGTTTTATTTTTTTTATGAATAATGTATAAATGAAATTCTTTATTCCAAGTGTTAGTGAATGTGCGTGGGTGTGGAAAGAGGTGGTGGCCACACGCTTAGGGGAAATTGTTTATTCGCAAAGCAAAAAATATACGAGAATACCGTGTTGTACTTTTTCTAGTTTATACTCTGCTTCTCGGTTGGTATGTGACATGACACTTTGGAACATAAGAATGTCACAGAAAATAATAAAATTAATTTAGATTCTCAGTTGTAATGGAGGCCGATGTGTGTCTGAGCCCATCTTCCCTTAGGGATCCTTATATAGAGTAGCATAAGCACACTGGAAAGTGGTGGGAGGAATTATATCGAATTTCGTTTTATTTCCACCGCACGCGAGCAAGGTTTTATAATGACATTGCCTAGCAAAGCGATTTTTTTGTATCTTTTGTTTGCTAAATTTTTTTTTTGTATCTAACTGGAAGGAGACGGGTCTCTCTTTTTCGAACAGTCTACACTTATTGGTTATTTGCTGAATGGATAATATTGATGATGAAGTGAATGTCGAACACAAATTTGGCTGCACATCGATATGTCTGGTTTATACCTGTCAGTTTTGTATTTTTTGTCAAGACCAATTTGATTTCAACGAATTTATGTGGATGCTTGGAGTAAGTAGTGGATTTAAATTCCAAATTTTTGATTTTGTTTTGTTTTCTGAGAATATGTTGATTGATTTGTATGGAAATACTGAGACTAATTGCTTGAGTTGTTATAAACTAAACTCACTGAACTTATAGTGAAGCGTTCTAACATGTCATTATTAGCTTTGTACTAGGTGCGGTGAAAAGTAACCTCCTTGACCGCCAGAAAGCGCTGCTACTGCAAAAAAGGTTATGGTGCCTTGAAGTCCGTTCATATTTAGGTAGACGTGCCAAATTTCAGTGCGATACTGTCTTTAGTTTTGTTTTGGTAGCTGATTGTCTTTGACGTGTTTGGCATCATGTTGGCTGACCGGAAAGTTAACGTACGCCAGCTAGCAGATACCACAAAGATTAGTACTGAGCGCACACGCAATATTTTGGACAATATTCTGCATATGAAAAAGTTATCCTGCCGCTGGATGCCGCGCATGCTCACTCTTGACCAAAAACACGAACGCGAGAGCACTTTGAAAGAGTGTTTGGACTTGCTGATGCGGAATCGGGCAGACTTTTGGCATCGATTGGTAACTGTTGATGAAACTTGGATCCACTATTTCACACCAGAGAACAGAATGAGTGCCCGGCAATGGACTGAATCCGACACGAGTGCTCCGAAGCGGTCGAGGGAGGCCGAAAGGTTATGGCGTCGGTTGTCTGGGATTGTTATGGCATACTCTTCGTGGACTACCTCGGAAAAGGAAAAACCATCAACAGCGAGTATTACTGTGCATTATTGGAGCGATTCAAGGCCGAAATCGTTGCAAAACGGCCTCACATGAAGCGAAAAAAAATTTTGTGTTTGGAAGACAATGCGCCAGCGCACAAGAACATCGCAACCACGGCTAAAATCAATGACTTACGGCTCCAGTTGCTGTCGCATCCACCGTATTCTCCCGATTTGGCTCCTTCGGACTATTATCTCTTCCCAAACCTCCATCAATAAAAAATCAGCTCACGCGAAGAAATCATCGACGCCACGGAGGAGTATTTTGCAGACCTTCCGGAAAATTACTTTTCGGACGGGATCAAGAAGTTGGAAAATCGCTGGAATAAGCTAAGCTAAAGTGGACCATTATGAATAAAATAAAAAAACATTTAAAAATACTTTTCACCCTACCTAGTATACCAAGAAAGAACAGAAGGAGACATTTAACAATGAAATTTGTAGACTATTGGTTTCTTATATAAAGATTTCCTCGAATGCTCATACTCTTTATAAGACAAGGTGTAGTTACACCCGCTGATATTCTTAACATTTTCATTATTATCGCATCGCGCTCTTGTTAAGCTGGTTTAGCTGGTACGGCATCGAAAGGTCTGTACCCGATGCTCAGGTCGTAAGTTGTACACCGAAACAAGAAGAAATCATTGGTGACATCAACTTTTCGCAGACACTAGCGAACCTCTGAATTTAACAGCGTCGGCCCTTGTACCTTATGTAAAGCGCAGATCTTTCTCTGCACGTATATCCTTGTTATACACAGTCAGTGTATATGGTCTCTGATACAATTCGTAGAGCACAAATGATTTCCAAATTTATATGATAATTTTTCTAGCCAGAGTCACATTCAACGATTCACATATTCGTACATGGGCAGGTATTTTCTGACAATTTCGCAAACGCTTCTAAGGTTTACTCTACGTTAGTGTAACAACTGTCATCTCGAAGTAGTATAGGATTGCAAAACACTCGTGAAGAACAGAGGGTTGAAGCAATGTTCTGTTTACCACACACCTGTGGGAAGCAAAACTTCAACGTTATTGATAATTGTTCAACATGCTGTTTTAATATTGAAGCAGTCGAGTCTTTCAAATATCTCGGAGTTCCCATTGATAACAAACCAAATTGGAAGGCACAAGCCCTACAGTTAAAACCATATATGACTTTATTAACACGGAAAATGTAGCTCCTGAAGCCATACTGCTCGCAAAAGGTACGTTCAATGCTTCATTATGGCTTAGTCCAGTCAAAGCTTCAGTATGGGATTGCTAGTTGGGGACGCACCTATCTAAGTACCCTAAGTGCACCAGTCGTTGCCCAAAAGCATATAATTACAATTATGTGTGGCAAAAATCGCTATACGGAAAGTTGGCCACTTTTTACAAGTCTTCAGGTATTGCCACTCAGGAATCTATACGTTTTCAAGGTACTCAAAAAGTTCTTTAAACGAAGCGGTAATGTTCCTTCTAGGAATTCTTCGACTTATAACTTGCGAGTAAACAACATGGTACTTTTTGACCTCCCACACGTGCACAAAACACATTTTATGAATTTTTATATACGAGTAGTTACTTTGCGTAGAATGTTTAACAAACTGCCTATGTCTATACGATCCAAACAAAACTTTCACTATTTTTTAAAATCACTTAAAGACTGGCTTTTTACTATGGACCCTTTAAGCTTGGAGCTAGAAAGGATCTTTAATTTATTCATCATTTTTAACTAGTAAAATAATTTTTTTTGTATCCTAAATTAAAGAATTATCTATTGTTAGCTGGCTTTAAGGTGATAATGAATAAATAAATACAATACAAAAAAATGCATTCGTTTTTCGTTGATCTGATGAAAGATCTATGTTCTTGGATAAAGCAAAATTCTATCTCAAGAACATTCCAACTCCAAGAAGGTCAGATGCAGAATAGACAGAATTCTGTGCGGAGCCAATTTCCTACATGAAGTGATATAAATACGGAACCAGGGAGGTTTCTGCAAGTATTGTACAACCTGCATCCCACAGTAATATCAATTCAATCATTTTCGAGGAAAAGTTTTCCTTATTTTCAGCATATTACAATATCTTGGCAAGCGTCTATCTTCAGAAGCTGTTTCATATTGAACTACGTAACCTACTCTTAAAGACGCGCTCGAGTGGTGTTTATACCGAACTCGAGTCCTCAAAAGATTTCAGGCCAATTTTTTGAACTTCCTTTGTACTTAAAACCCTAGAGCGTGTCTTGGGCATCCACGTGCGAAACATTCTAGAAGAATCATCCCTATCCAAATCCCCTCACTCCTACCTCAAGGGAAAATCCACGGAAACGGCTCTCCATGAGTTAATCGAAAAATCCATACACTACATGGAATATACCCCAGCCTTATTCCTAGACATAGAGGGAGCCTTCACTGACGTGCACACTAAAACTATTCACAAATCTCTGATCGAGCTGGGCATAGAGGAATGTATTAGCCAATGGATAGGACCTATGCTTAGAAGAAGAACTGAAGAAGAAGAAGAACATAGAGGACGAACCTCTATTTCGACTAATCGTTATGAACAAAATTCTTGCAAGTCTAGACAGAGAAGCAATTAAAGTGATCGCGGATGAGGATGGCGTATCAGGGAAATTTCCTTCCGTGATATGTGAAATCCTGCCTTGGTGTCAACACGATCACTACCAAAACCGAAATACCTGATTTTACCCTTCTATGTCTTAACAGTCAATCGTTCACACTATCCTCCAGTGCTAGGTATCTGGGTATCATGCTTGACCTAAAACTTAACTAAAAGCAAAAAACCGAATACAAGGTAAGGAAGACATGTGTCGCCCTCTATGCATGCAGGAAAACATTTGGAAATAAGTGGAGACTTCAACCAAAGATGACCATGTGCACAGCCATAGTGCGCCCAATTCTCATCTAATAGTTCACTAGTATGGTGGCCTGCATTAAGCAAAAGTTATAATCTCACGAAATTAAAAAGGCTCCAACAAACAGCAAGCAGAGGCATCACGGGCTCATTGAGATCGACCCCAACAGATGACCTTCCTGTGCTTCTTCATCTTCAGCCTCTCGACGTACACACACATAATACCTCACTATGTAGCGTAGTCAGACTCGAAGAATCTAGATGCTGGACTGCAAACGGCATGGTCACGTTTCCAACGGACCAGTTCACACCCAAAGTTTTCTTCAAGAAGCAATTCCACTTAGAATTTCCCACCAGAGTTCAGTGGAAGAAAGACCAAGTAGTAAAGGACTTTGACATCAAAGATGATTTGTGGTGCGAAGGCCGGTGTCTACTCTGAATCACTGAAAATATCAATATCATACCGCTTGTCAGATTTCACCAGCATCTTCTATGTGGAACTACTAAATAAATCTATCGACTCTGCTACCATACTCGTATCTTCCAAACTGGTGCAGGAGTGCCGGAACGAGCTTGCCCGCCTGGGTAAATGCTTTGCAGTTACACTGCTTTGGGTTCCAGGGCACAGAGACATTCGCTAATCCTTAACATTGTCCTTTTTGTAAAGCTGTGTGTAATAAGTTTAAGACTCATTAGCCAATCATCATGTTCTATGATAACGGAAATGGAATTTTGTCAACCAGGCCGGTGTAATCAGCAGAATTACGTAATTCTAAACTCCAGCACAACGAAGTAGCGACCCTTCAAAGCCCCTTACAATGGTATGTATCTCTTCATTCAATGATTACTCATTCCTAAATCCAGAAAGTCACCTTCATTAACAACCCACTGCCCTGCCACGAAAGCAGTCATATCTCAAACATCATGCGAAATCGATTATTTCCATTTTTCTTCCTTTTTTCCTTTCCTGTTATTTTTGTTGGTACCCTGAATACACTAAATTGTATTCGCAAAAATATTTATGTGCGTAGTGTGAAGGAAGCAATCAATAAATAAATAAACCGAAATGGGTATCCATAAATTTCCTTAAATTACAAAGGACTGGAGAACCGTTAGCAAATATTTTTTTGCCACTTTCTCCAAATTTTCAACCATTCACGTCTCGAGCTGGCGCATAATTTTATTTTTTTTTGTATTGAAAAACTGAGGGAAGTGGAAGGAAGAAAAATAATATTGCCTAATCTCACGGAGGAGATGAATGAATTATTTGTTGGAAGGATATCCTAATCAATTAGTGTGTCTCATTAAATTTAATTGAAATATATTTGCCAGCAGGAGGAGTGATAGATAAAATATGCAAATGAACGTTTTTCCATTGTCCACATGTAATGCTATGAATATTACCCCTGTATATGGTTCAATTTGGGGGGGTTCAAAATAAATTACAGACTTTTCTTTGTTTGGGGATTGTTGTGTCCGATAATGACGCGCTTCTAAGTAGAGGATCTCCATGAACCAATAGTAGGTTAACCATCATCGCATGATTCACGAACTTCAGTTAAGCTAATGTTATGTACAATAGATTTAGGGCTGACACAATGAACTAAATGGCCACTTATTTTATGGAATTCTGCTGCAGGCCTTGCATGATTCTTTTCTTTTTATTAGTTGAGCAGTGTTGCCGCATCAACATTTGGCATAATATAATAGTTTTTGCCTGCTCACAAAAGTATGCATGTGCCAAACGAAAAGCTGCTTTGCTTCATGAAAGATTATATCTAAGTGCCCGTGATATATCCTCCACTAATAAAATTATATCATCTACACGGTATGCGTTATCTTGGTTAAGTGTTGAGCTCATTTCGTTTAATCCAAAGTTCCCACTGACGGCATATAGATGAATCCCATAGTAAGAAACGTTCATACAAGGTGGCGCAAAATCATCCAATTTTGATTTTGAATTACACATTTGTGTCCGTTTTATCGCATTTTCCATGACTTTCCGGTGATAGCTGTTCGCATTCCTGTCGAATATTCTCCTTAAGGGCTGCGATTGTCTGAGGTTTGTTCACGTAAACCCACGACTTCAAGTAGCCCCAAAGATAAAAGTCTGGGCTAGTTAAAACGGGCGATTTTGCTGGCCATGCCAAATCGCCAAAACGGAAGATTACGCGACCAGGAAACGCTTCTTTCACAATATCCATTGTGGCTCGTGCTATGTGTGCCGTTGCGCCGTTTTGTTGAAACTACATGTTCACCAAGCCCCGCTCATACAATTCTGGCAGTAAGAAGTCGTTTATCAGCCGATGGCGTCCTCCAAAAAAATACGGCCCAATCACTCCTCCCGCAGTGGCTTTGAGCGGATGTAATGGCTCTTCGTGCATTATACTCAGATTTTCAGTGCCCCAGAAACGAAGACTTTGCTTATTGACGTAACCGCTTCCACTTAGGAAATGCGCCTCATGATGATTTTCGACACAAAATCGTCCTCTTCGCTGTGGAGATTAAGGATGGCTTTACAGTAATTCACACGTTACTGACGGTCAGGGCCACCACCATCGGGGTGGCCATGGTGTAGTGGTAGTAGCAAACGCTTCTCACTCGGAGGGTCCAGGTTCGAATCCTGCCCATTGCAAATCAGTTTTTCATTGTGTAATTGGAACTCAGACAAAAAAATTCTGCGTGTGAAGGCATAACACTGACACGTAGATTTGGCTGTTATAAGAGTTTCAAGCAATGAAAAAAATACTCGGAATTATATCTCGAATCACTCTGAGTGAAGAAAAACTCTCCGTCCTATTCGGACTCCCACCCCTGGAGAGCAAACATAGAAACCAAACACACCTGAGTTTCAAACCACTACAAAAACAATTTTCCTTTCTCCTCCTTCTGTCTTCCGCCCGCAGTAAAAGGATATCTAACCCCTTAGGCGCGCTTAAATTATAAAAAAAAAAAAAAAACTTATGCACTGCTTGCACTTCGTACGGCAACATGTTTCGGGAACAATTTACACAAAAATTCGCTGTAGGGTCCGTCTGGTGATGCCCAATTGCGTGGCTCGTCATCTGGTTGATGTTTTTTCGTTCTCAGCGACATCGGCAGCCACAGCCTCGATATTCTCGCCCGAATGACCAGTCCGGTGGCGGCCACGCCCTGCATGATCTCCTGTGATTCCAGTCTATTCGAGTAGAGTAGCTACGCGCCGGAATGCGTGGTCATCATTCAGAAAGTATCTACAACTGGGAATCCAAATCAATTTGTTTCAATTTTAAGATGATTTGTGGCGATACTGTCAGGAGGCCATCAAAAGTGCCGAAGGTAAATTTCTCTGGAGCAAAACGAATTAAGGAACCCTGGAGGTCAGGGAACTTGAAGAATCATTACTGGAATATTGGAAAACAACATCTGCAAGCCAACAGGGCAGGGCACAAAGTTCGGGTAAAAACCTCAAAAACTGCCGACCAACACAGAGAGTCTCAATATTGAAATTCAGATTCAACAAGATGGAAATATAGCCAGCCAGCTTATAAATGCTAGAAAGTCAAGAGCACATACCACATCTTCTGCAAAATTTGGCCGGATGAGAACAAGCCCTGTAAATGGAATATCAATACCATTTGTACGGGCTTGAAAAAATCCCTTGATTGACATTGGACTATTCGATCGAAATTAAGGGGCTGTCATTGAGGCTTTCTAGAGTAGATTATTAGCCAAACCATCAATTCAATTTCAATTTCAATTTATTTATTTGAAGCAGATATTAACATCTGCAGGCTGATGTGTAACATAGTTGGTTTTGTACATACGCATTATTTATTAAAATACCTTCCTTGTGCAGGGAAGCTTCAAGATCGGCTTTAGTTTTCTTTTTCTTTTATTGACTCCTCGAAGGTTTCTTAGGTTTTGCAGAAGGCTGTTGAGTAGATTCGGAACAGTCTAACTTAAAGTTCGTCTTCCATATCCATTTATGATGGTTGGAGTCTAGTGGATCCCCTCTGTTGAATCTGGTGATTGACTTGTATCCGAAGACTTGGATCGACAAAATACTCCGATGTCACACTCATCGGAGATCTGTCTCACTATTAGAATTCGTATTTCGCTGGTGTTGTTTTTTGATAGTAGCTGCCTAGCTCTGTCCTCTATATTTTGCAGCTTGTTGATGTGCATTAGAGCTGCACTGCGACTGGTATGTGTCGTCCGAATATACAAATGGTATACTCCTCCCGAAACACTTTATTGGTGTACAATATGAAAAGTAGGGGGCCAAACTTAGATCCCTGGGGAACTCCATGTTGTATTCGGTGTTCAACGCTCCAGCTTTCATTGATTTTGACACGAAACCTCCACAAAGCAAGGTAGTCCCTAAGCCAATGCCCATTCTTTCAACAGCGCTGACAAGCCTACTGTGGTCGAACATATCAAAGGCTCTACTGAGATCCAAAAATATCACCAGAACATGGTGACCGTATTGGTAAATAAGGTATGTAAAATAAGACTGATACCTCTTTTAGCAGTACTTACGAGTAGATACAATATTATAAATTAGATGATTTAACATTAATAACTTAAAAACTACGATACACAAACATATTTTATAAATTAGCTTATACTAACTTACGAGGTAGAGATTGTAAGAAAAGGAGGAGGGCTGACACTTTCACTTGAGTTGTTGTAGATTGCATTTTTAAAGTTTGCACGGTTAGAGATAAATTTGACTGGCAGTAAGAGTGAGTTCCATGGTTTGATATCGTGAGTCAAAAATAAATGTATTTGCGACGATGAGGAACGATTAGACGAGTTTGGTAAGCACATGGAACGGAGATTCTAATAATTTTATGTAAAAATATACAACTTTTTGCACTGATGCAACAAAAAGCTTTTTAGAATGTTCAGAGATATGGTCGTATCTTCTAAGGCCGTATACATAGCGGACCACATCGTGGAATAATACTTGTAAGCAGTGACCAGATAAGAACGATTGGAAAAAAAATTAAATAAAACAACAACGGTATGAGATATAAAATATATTTTGAAGCTACATTCATGCTATTATGTGTGGAATAGCACTTCATTCAATTGGCCGCCTTGGCTTCACTGGCGATCGGTATAATTTTTTATCTCTCGGTCCAATATGTGAGGCATTATTCCGGCAATAGTGTGTCGAATATTGGCCTCAAACTCGTCCAAAGTGGTTGGCTTGTTATCGTAGACGAAGAACTTGAGGTAGCCCCAGAGAAAATAATCGAGTGGTATCAAATCGCACGATCGCGGCAGCCAACTGATGAACGCTAAGTTAACACTCAAGTGGGTACGACTACACTTATGATGCCATAGCATGTGTTAAGTTTTTCGTAAAATGAAACAGAAAGAGAAAGAAAGATGTTTAGGCTCAGTGGCTATTTCACTCCATAGGTGGCATCCAACATTTAATGGGGTGACTAAAAATTATTAGTGTAAATTCACTTGATGTTGTGTTTAGGCAACCATTCATCTCACGAAATTTTAGTTGGTATTGAACCCCGAACCGTCCAGTTCTGAAGCCAATACACTGTCACTTGAGCCACGGCCACCCATAAATGTATGCTTGTATGGCAGGTAGCGCCGTCTTTTTGGAGCCACAGCTCGGATATATCGATGTTGTCGAGGTCTGACCACAGAAAGTCGGTTACCATCGCTCTGTACCAGAGACCATTGGTAACGGGAAGACACCTCATTTCGAAAGAAATAAACCGCACCAAAAAGTCAATCTTTGTGGATGTGTTTGCTTTAATAATGGCAATTTTGCTTCTTGACAGAGCCACTAAGCAAAAAATGGGCCCTGTCCGAGATGATGATATTTTGACCAAAATCCGGATCTCCGTCCACCATTTCCAGCGTTGTTTATGGTTGTCCGGTTTCAATTCTAGCGTCAGCACAATGTTATATGTATCCTACAGGAAAATAAGCCGGTTTGACTTTCTGGCGATGCTGAATTCAGCTGATCGGCGCCGAATCGACATTTCTGGGTCTTTCTTCATTCGCGCCAATCTCTGTCTGGTTGGTGGTTTAAGATCCAAAAGAGTATACAAATGATGAACTACCTGCACACTGAATTCATGATGACGACCAACCTCAGGACGAAATTCACGTTACGCATTTACAACTGAGCCGGAATTTTGAAAATATTTTTTAATAATTTCCTCGCGTTCGGCAAGCGCTGCATGATAAAATGACAAACCATGGATTTTGTCGGGTCTATGGGCTTGCTATAGCCGCATAGCAACTGTGATTTGGTCTAAAGCCTCATTGTTTCGGGTAAAGCCAGTTGTTGATTGTTATATGGCTTAGTATTTGTTTCTCCAAGATACGATGGTGATTGGTCTGAAGTCTGAGGGGAGTTGGTGATTGTTTTCTTTTTTTTGTGATTGGAAGAACCCTTGTAATTTTTCAAGACTGGAATGGAGAATTGAAATGCCTTGAGTCCTTTATTTCCTACTCAATATAACCTGCAAACATTCAGAACTAACGTATTTCGGTATCGGAATTTTAAGGTTACGCAAAATGCTTTGAACGCGCTTCAATTAATCAAATTAACCTTGCACAGTACTCATCATACACAATACAATTGTATGTCGTACTCAACCAACATTCAAAGTTCAAGACAGCTTGCTAGAGATGGCTGCATGAAAGCCGGTTGTAAATTGCCATCGAAAGAAAAAGTAAATATGTACTAGGTGGGGTGACAAGTAACCTCCTTCACCGCCAGAATGCGCTGCTACTGCAAAAAAGGTTATGGTGCCTTGAAGTCCGTTTATATTTAGGCAGACATGCCAAATTTCAGTGCGATACTGTCTTTAGGTTTTTTTGACAGCTGATTGCTGCTGACGTGTTTGGGATCATGTTGAGTATGGACAAAAACGATTTTCGTTCTCTCATAAAACATTATTTTTTGAGAGGCAAAACGGCGAAGGAAACAAAAGAAAAGTTGGATAAATATTCTGGGGCTAATTTTCCGTCAGATTACAACGTCAAATATTGGTTTCGAGAGTTTCGTGGTGGCCGCAACTCCACTACCCATCAAGTCCGCAGTGGCAGGCCCTCCGATGCGGTTACAGAGGACCAATCTCAAAGAAATACATGAAATGGTGTTGGCTGACCGGAAAGTGAAATTGCTCGAGCTAGCAGATACCACAAAGATTAGATTAGTATGGCGTGTGCGCCATATTTTGGGCAATATTCTGCATATGAAAAAGTTATCTTGCCGCTGGGTGCCGCGCATGCTCACTCCTGACCAAAAACACGAACGCGAAAGCACTTCAAAAGAGTGTTTGGACTTGCTGATGCGGAATCGGGCAGACTTTTGGCGTCGATTGGTAACTGTTGATGAAACTTGGATCCACTATTACACACCAGAGAACAGAATGAGTGCCCGGCAATGGACTGAAGCCAGCACGAGTGCTCCGAAGCGGCCGAGGGAGGCTCGATGGGTCGGAAAGGTTATGGCGTCGGTTTCTGAGATTGTCATGCCATACTCTTCGTGGACTACCTCGAAAAAGGAAAAACCATCAACAGCGAGTGTTACTGTGCATCATGGGAGCAATTCAAGGCCGAAATCGTTGCAAAACGGCCTCACATGAAGCGAAAAAAACTTTTGTTTTTGCAAGACAATGCGCCGGCGCATAAGAGCATCGCAACCACGGCTAAAATCAATGACTTACGGCTCCAATTGCTGTCGCATCCACCGATTTGGCTCCCTCGGACTATTATCTCTTCCCAAAACTATCAATATAAAATTCAGCTCACGAGAGGAAATCATTGACGCCACGGAGGAGTATTTTGCAGACCTTCCGGAAAATTACTTTTCGGACGGGATCAAGAAGTTGGAAAATCGCTGGAATAAGTGTATCAAGCTAAAAGGGGACTACGTATATTGAATAAAATAAAAAAAAATTAAAAAAAAAAATTTTTTTTCATTCCCAAGGAGGTTACTGTTCACCCTACCGCTTTTCGGTAGTAAGGTATCCATAGAAAATTGAAGAGTATTGTTCTCTAACTTACGCATAGCGCACTATGAAAAGATTAGTTGCAACTTCTCCCACAAATTTTTACAAAAACTAGCTTTCGTGGAGAAATACCGAAAGCAAGGAGTTAGCGAGAAGGTTGGTTAATTGTTCAAAAGATATGATTCCAGAAATTAGCCAATGTCATGCAAAAGTTGGACCAGTTTTTACCAATATTTAAATTACATTTTCTTATTCAGTTCGTTAGGATTGTATTTTCAGTCGCCATAAGTTTGAAAAAGAAGAATTCTATCAAACTACAATATTTTGCCGAAGGCAAACATGATGAACTTCAACTTAATTCTTTGATAAACTTTGTTAAACTTTTAACTTATACTCTCTACGTATATTCACAAATTCTGCATATTAAAATCCCTTTAATAAATTGATGATTGTGTTCCTAAAACTTTTTTGTTAAAGTTTTGAGACTCTGCACAATTTTAGGACTGGGCTCACCACCTTGTTCAAAATTGAAAACATTGACTCGACCACGAAATACGATTCATTTGAAATTCATAAAATTACTCCTTCCCCGTCGACCTTCATTAAAATGTAATTAACTGCTCAGAAATGTTAACGAAACTTTTTCTATGGTTTTTGTGTTTCATTGTAGCCTCGTGGCTATATCCTCAAATGAGGATGGAATTTTTTTGTTTTTTTTTTTTTTATTAAAGAATTATCACTTCGAAATGCGACGCTCTTAAATTAGAAAACAAAAGGAGAACCCCTCTTGACCAATTTCAACACCACTGTGACCACTATCATAATACAACCAACCCCAGGGCGAGGACAAATTGCTAAAACAACAATTGACTTTTGTTGTCTCATATTACCCCCTGCTCATGTCCACTGCTCTGTGAACATAACGAACAGTTACGGGCTGTTGCTTTAGAAAAAATTGTAGAGGAGTAGAATTGAAAGATCCTTGAGAATGCGAAGAAGGTTAAACAAAAAAATAAAAACAAATCGATATAAGGTAAGTGGTTTTGGTGGAAATGGTTTTTGTGGATTACTCGTATTTTCCTCAAAGGACATCTATATGGTATGTAGCAAGAGGAACTTTAAGCTGATTTAATTTTTTAAAGTATCTTTGAATTTCATATTGAGTAGATTATAATGTGAGGCATGATTGGGTTGGATGCCCTCATTGGTATTGTGGCTACTTGGTATTTTTAGAACAATCACCAGCTATTAAAGGATTTGCATAGAGAAAAGTGTTAATGATGTCTAGACGAGCCAAATTGCCTTAATTTCGGTCATCTTCAGTATGAATTCCAGGGACATTGGAAAGGATTATTTCAGTATTCGTCTTGAAAGCCCTTAGGGGTACATTGTCTTTGAATTCTTATGAAACCCTTATTAAAATTTGCTTTTTTAATGGACAAAGCAGTTTGCATTCATTTAGATGATTGATGCCAGTTTTCCTGTGCATTGTTAATGTAGCTGCCAACGACAGTCCTCATCAAAATGTTAACTAATCGCAAAAAGACTAAGGTTCGTATTTGATATTTGAAATCTTATTCGGCCGTGCTTCAACGACATATATCATTGCCGCAGTTGGTTGCCTTACTTGCGGTGAAAGCCAACGTAATGAGACAAAATCGTATTCAGACGCTTTAACATATAATGCGACTAGCGGTGTAGTAAAATAAAAACAGCGGCGAATAGTTGATAGGAGAATAGTACGAGTATAACAGTACCGCGTGAAAGTGAAGTGAGTACACACCCCGCCGGGCACTTCTTCTGCACAGCGCCGGAGTGTCACAAAAATGTGATATTTTCAAAAAATAAATTAAAATAAAGAATCCATGTCCCAAAATTCTGGATAAGATCATAAGCGAGTCAAAAATTAACGATCGACTAAAAGCAATAAAATTGATAATGGAACATGAAACTTGGAATATTGTTAGCCTCTGCTCACCGCAAGAAGGGATTGAGCAATCAGAAAAATAAATATTTTGGCGCAACTTTGATGAGCCCCGAAATAAGAGATAATTCTTCTTTTCGGTTGAGATTTAAAGGATACGTTGAAGGGCTGAACTAGGAATACGAAGACCGCCATGGATGAAACCGATTCGGAATGAGAAGCCAGCGGGCGAAGATATACCTAACTCATGTAAATCACGCGGCTTAGCCACATTAAATATCTTATTTACCAAAAAAGAGCGGTGCTGGCAATATTTTTAAGTGTATGATAATTAATTCGGCTTTATTGGAGGTCGTTCAGCAAGGGACGCGATCTGAATTATACGGATAATGGTGGAAAAATATAGAAATGGGAAAGGGATAGATTTTCTAGAGGTCTCGACGGTGTTAAGGTCTCAAAATACATATACCCATACTCGTTTGTAGGAAAGGTCCACGAAATTGCAAAAAAAGTCAAAAGTATCCAAGGAATTACCGGAGTATTCGACGTTTGTTGCTCCTCAGTATCATGCAAGACTCGAATCTGGGTTTTCTTATTTTCTCTGATGATAGCGACGAAAATCAATAATATCGCGTAGGACATCAATAGCTTAACATTATCGAGCTCTATACTATATGCTCCCAGAGATCTTGGTAGAGTCAGTTCAGTAATGATGCAATACCCTAGCGCGTCTGTGTGTCTTAGAACAGGTCTGATCTTGAGAGTCTTAGCCGTTCGATGATTCTGTTCTTCAATGGATTAGAAATTACCCTTCGGAATGTTCAATACAAGTTGTCTGAGATGATTTCTAATCCGATACTCATATTAACAAAATAAATGGTGGCGTGCCCCAAGGCTCCGGTCTGTTTCCGAGAGTCTTTTTAATCTTCACAAAGGATCCCTCTCTGCTTTTCATATTCGACCCCAGGCTAACATCCCTGCTCATGGCTGTAAAACACGAACCATCAGTACAGTGGACTTTAATATTTCAAAAACGCAATGCTGTCGTTAAACCGAAATTTAAACACAGCTCTTTTCATTGAATGGCTCCTGCATCGTCAAAACCGAAAAGCTTCCCATTCTGGGTAAGTTTGTCAATGTTCGAAATGACCACTTATTCGATGTCGCGAAAAATGCTGCGTAATGTCTAGGCTTCCTCAAGCGATGTAAGAAATATTTCACTCCATCTGATCTGGGATTCATCCGCTCAAAATTGGAATGCAATGCTCACATCTGATCAGGTGCCCCAAGACTTATTTGCACTTGCTGGACGTGGTTCAAAAAAGTGTGCTGAAACTCATGGGTGCTCATGCCAGTATAACACCTTCGAACACCGACGTTAAGTCTCCTATCTCACCTTGTTCTATTGCTTTTCTTGCTGCCAGTGCTCCATCGAAATTGCTTTTTTACTTCTAAACTTCACCCGTAACACCCATCTGATCTATGAATGCTCATTCAGGCGTACTCTGAAATATGGTAATTCTTTCCAAAGCCGTACATATTCGCTTATGGAATGCCCTGCCAATCTTCTTATTTCCGAGTCATTATAACCCTCTAACATTTAAGACCAACGTACATCGCTATCTCTATTTTTTCCCTCCTTAACCTCCCTTGGCCCCCGCTGTGTACAAACATCTTGAGAACGCTCCAGTTATAAAAAAAAAACAAAAAAATTCGTAAAGAAATGCTTGTGAATCTCCAATCGCTCTCGAATTTATGGTGTCTGAAGCAGCCATTAGACGATGCTTGTTTTGCTATCTCGTGCTGACTCAATCAGCGGTTTTATGAAGCTGAGACTTTGACTTGGATGACGGTATGTTGGTACACTAAAAGAAATGCTTTAGGTGGTCTTAGAGTATTCTGTGAGGACAAAAATTGTCCAAAAGACTTAAACGACATCCGTTCGTTCTTATCCCGAATTAGGTAATTAAAGTCAAATTTGAGTTGATTGAAGGTCGATTGATCGGTAAAGGTCGCAATACTACGTGAGAGGGCTAGTAAACCAGACATTTAGCTTCTTTCGTTACTGTTATCAGCCAATAACAATCCGCATTCCAAAGATAGTGATGAGATTTTTGACGCGTCAATGGTACTTGAACAGGCAGAGTGTTGCTTGTTTTCTATCAAGTTGATGTTTTCCGTTCTTTGCAGTAGAATTCGTTACATGTGTCCTGTGTTTTAAGTGAACACCTACCGGATAGGCTTAACTTCACTGAACACCCATACATTCATGTGGCAAGGTTACGCCTTGCTATCGCTCTGCTGCCTTCTAGAGATACCAAAGCGGAACCGTGTTGAGGGCACAGTTCTACTTTTCATATGAGTCCCTACACATACTTATTGCTACTCTACATCGAGTCGAAACCAACTGGAACACCATTCCTGCGTTTTAGGTTTTAACCACAGCCACCGTGATGCACCGACCAGGGGGCCTAACTTTACAAGTCAGACCCGGACCAATATCCGCAGAGCTTCCGACTCTTAAAGTACTATGTTTAAAGTCCTGGCATGGACTACCGATGGTCCTGTCACTCGACAAGTCCTATGACCGGCAGCTTATAACCTGCGATAGCATTCATTCAGTCGTTTGCTCTACCCTCGCTTTTTATTAGATAATTTCATTTGTGTAAGAAACCTTTATAATCGGTCAAAGGCCCACAATCCGTTACAGTTTGACTATGCCAAAGTGAGAATTAGTACTACGATTGTGATGTAGACACAGTGAATAACTTTGGATTGTATTATAGAATTCAACTTGAGTCTACGAACATAGTTATCTGACACTCCTCGAGGAACTCAAATGAGTCTTTAGGAGCGAAAATATGACAGGTTTGTGCGTATGAAATACCTCAAAAGCATATGGGGCTTTACCTGCTTCGTATGATATTTAAAATCTACGTATTCATAAAAGGGTATTTCTTAAATCCTCCGGGCGGCAAACTGCTCATTTAAGCTTCTTCGCACAAATCATGTACTAGTTGGTTTGTGGATAGCTGCAGGCAGAGAAATGAGTGCTCATAAGCAGATCCAATCATTTTCTAAAGAGGCAATCCTAGCAAAATCTGGGTGCTAAAGTACACTTGACAAAACTTGCCATAATCTCTGGGATTCACTTGTGGCGGTGTTCATTTTGCAGTAGCTACGCCAAGACCTACGTTGGGCCTACATTAGGTACTTCTTGTTTATTGATTCTAAAGGGTGCCTAGTAAGTTTTCTGGTCACGTTCATATCTAGATAGTTTGGCACAATTAAAATTTTTTCGGCACTAATGATTGTCCACATCGATATACAGATTTGTAAGTAACAATGCTCATGTTCTTTCGACACTTCCCAGTATCGAATTATACATGCTAAACAAAGTACAGTCAAGGACTTCTATTTCTTAATAATGAGTGTAGATTTTCAATAACTGGCTCACCTCTAGTGTTACTGTCCGAAGGATCCTATTGGCGGAGGTGGGCTTTTGTGTGGCACCCCCAAAGACATTTTTTTTCCTGATTGTAGGAGACCTCAAACATCAGCTTTTGGTAGCTGCATGAATAGAAAGAAAGAGTAAACCACTCATTATCGGGTGGTGCGTTATTTACATTTTAAGAACGCACAATTATAATTGTCTTCCAACACGCATATCAATACGTATTTATCAGCACCTCTTCCACCTTGTCAAGTAGTACTTCTATGATTAATTTTCGTGATAAGAAAAATCGAAACCGATTAAGCAAATTATAATCTAATAACGGAAGCCAAAATAACAACGTTTTTCCAAACCCGATTTCCGAAGAAAACGAAAACATACACACATAACTGCTGCCTTTAATCACACAAGTACACAATACATAGTCCTACATGAGTGTTTATGATCTCATGCCTTAAATTTTGGTGGTTAGAGCCCGAACGAAAATCACCCGAATTGTTCCCAATTTAAGAAAACGAGGAGTGTGAAAGGAAATACGGAACCGGAAAATTGAATAAATAAAGAACGGATTAGAAAATTGGCTTCCAATTATAAGAGCTTTGGTCGGGACATAACTTGTGCGGAACCGTGGGCAGAACATATCTTTAAATATTTATATTGTACCATAATTTTCGAAATTAGGGAATTCATCAGATAATTATGTATGCAAAGTAAGCCCGAGAGTTGTGGAGGTTGAGGTTAATAGTGTGTTGATGGTTTTATTGGAGTAAAATTATTGATAACGCAGGTGCTGGAAATTGAAGGGGCGTTGTAGAGAATGCCGATAAGAACAGACCTGTTAATTCGAGAATGAGTTTAATTTCGTTTGCTCATTCGTCTTGATATCCGAAAATGACTTCACAAGTTCCTAGATAGTGTCGTGCGTGAAAGAAATTTCTGCTCCTGATTGCTTAAAGCACCTACATATGTGTTATTCTCTCGTGCATCTTTGTGTCCTCTGCAGTAAAGTATATCACAATTCGTAATCCGTAACCATCATGTAAAGGTAGAGAAACGCATTTCAGGTAACGAATTTTCTTTTTCCCATTGTTCGTGGAACTTTTGCCATTTTTCTATTTCCGAAATTCCCTCTAGAACACTTGCATTTTTGAATGTACTCGTAAGCAATTTTAGAACGATCAGAGTAGTTACATAAGGACAGAACTATATACGAGTACCTACACAGAATCCTTAACTGAAGCCAGATTCTTGTCACGACAGAACTATTCTTTGTCCTTAGCCGTTTACTATTAAAAACAATTTATTGCAAACTATAATGAATGAGATTTCTACCCCTTCAGCCTGGCTCAACCCCAACAACCTTGTAATACGATTTTTCTGGCACATGTAATGTGGCACGTCCTACACTGTGCACTCCGCACTTGTGTCAGTTTTGCTAAAATTGCAACTATGCAATGCGCTTTTCTCTGAGAGCTCGATTGTGTGGGCGTTGTATGAGTTCTAGAAAAAAAATCTCTACCTGGCGGAAAAAAGGACGAAAAAATCTTCTCTTTTTTGCTCCGACAAATGTATTCGTTCTGCCCTTGACAAAAAAAAAAAGGAGGAAAACAGAGCGAACAACTTTTAATTTCAACAATTTTCATTAAATCTGCAACCAAAAAAAAAAAATGAGACGAAGAGGAAAATGCCAACAGTGTAACTCTTTGATGATTTCAAGTGATTTCAATTAAGTGAAAGGGCCATCAGGACCAAACGGAACGAACACTCAAGCACTGATGGTATGTGATTTTTTTTTACCATTGCACGTCAGTCCTTCGCCACACCGAATTGGAGTTGATCTTGTGGAAAAAAAATCCGCTGCATTAGAGTTCATTTGATGGTAGTTCGTGTGGAAATTGATTTTTTTTAATTAATTTATAAAAAGAAAAAAAAAGAAAATGTTTGTCGAATATTTTTTTTGAAATTCGAACAAATTATTTGGCTTACTACAGTAGTAGTTGGAATACAGTGAGGTACTCGTAGTTTAGGAGACTCTTGGCAGTCTGCCTGCATGCACCTCCATGTCGTAATGCACCAGCGATCCAAACGAAATGAAGAGAGGAGAATTTGTATACGCAGAACTCTTATCCTTTTTGAGGTTCTTTTTGGGTGTTTTTGGTTTTTGCTGGATATAGTTTATAAAGGGTTTTCCAATAGGGACTTGACAACTTTGAATTTAGTTTGTGAATGCACTCTTTCACTAATCATCAAACTGTCACTGTCAATTTATTCAGTAAACTCAACATCATGGTAAAGTACGAGTACATGAACGAGCAACGTCTGCGAATTATAAAAATTTTCTACCGAAATTCGAAGTCGGTGAGTGCAACTTTAAGAGCTTTAACTCCAATTTTCGGTCGTAATTCCCGCCCTAGTACACAGGCAGTAACAATCTTGATGCAAAAATTTGAGTCTATATATTCGGTGTGTGATGTCGCCGTGTCAGTGAGACAACGGGTTGGTCGAAGTGTCGAAAATATCGCTGCCGTTCAGGCGTCCGTAGCAAACAATCCAAATCAGTCAATTCCTCGGCGTTCTCAAGACCACATTATGGCGTATTTTGCGTAAGGATCTTGGTTTACACCCATACAAGATCAAGCTGACTCAAGAATTGAAGCCGATGGACCATTTGAAGCGACTTACGTTCTCCGATTGGGTTCTGGAGAAGATGCGCCAAGATGATGAATTTCATCGCAAAATCATATTCAGTTCCTCAATAAGCAAAATATGCGATATTGGTCGGGTGAAAATCCACATGTGCTTCATGAATCACCACTTCATCCACAAAAAATAACTGTTTGGTGCGGTTTGCATGCCGGCGGCGTTATTGTGCCATATTTTTTCGTTGACGATAACAATCGTCACGTTACTGTGAATGGTCAGCGTTATCGCGCCATGCTCACCGATTATTTTTGGCCCGAATTGGAAGATATAGACTTGAAAAACATGTGATGCTACAAGCCACACAGCACACGTTACAATCGATTTATTGAAGAGTAAGTATGATGAGCGTGTTATCTCAAGAATTGGGCCAATTGATTGGCCGTCTCGTTCGTGCGATTTAACGCCGCTTGACTATTTTCTGTGGGGCTGCGTTAAGTCATTGGTTTATGCCAACACGCCGACGAAGTTTGAAGAGCTCAGAACCAACATTGAACGCGAAATAGCGGCCGTTTCGGCCGAAATGTGTGGCTCAGTCGTTGAAAATTGGGTTCAACGAATCGACCGCTGCAAACGTGCCCGCAGTGGCCATATATGAACTAAGTCGTTCCATTCATAAATGTTTTGATTGTACTTCAAGCCGATAATAAAGTTTTTAGTTTTTAGGTGGTGAGACAGCTCGGGGTGAACCTGTGTCTCAATGAAGAAGTCCCTCCAGTCCCTATTTAACTACCTCCAGTTGCGCACTCCAAGCAGACGGGCGCTTGTCCTCGGCACTTAAGTTTTCCACTACTGCGTTGCCTCTCTGGGTTAGTTTTGAAGATTCTGCGGGCCGAAGGATTATTGTCCACGCGCTCTACATATCCTAGCCATCTCTGGCGACTGATACGCAGTTTTCTGACTATAGCTCGTTATACGAGTAGTTCATCGTTGAAATTTCCTCTCTAAACTCCGTCAATGTAAACGGAACCGAATATTTTTTAAGCGATTTTGCTCCCGAAATCGCTCACGACCATATTTCAGCGCAATAAAGTTGGTCTTGGGTGATCAAGGTCTTATATAGAGACTCCTAAGTTTTTCGGCATAGGATGTTACTCAGCATAGACCAAAGAAACTGCGATTAGCAAGAGTGATTCTTTATTTTGTTTCTCCTGAGGTTTTAGTAGGATTTATAGCAGAGTCAAGGTAGACAAAGTGCTTTACTACCTCGAAATTACATTACACATACGAATATGTGTCAACACCGACAACATATACTTGGTTTTGCTCTTATTTAACACTAAACGCATTTGGGTAGCTTTCGTTTCAATAATAGCGAACGCATCGGTGACAACCCGCTGTGTTCTCCCAATTTTATCGATATCATCGGTGAACGCTCGTTGTTGCACTGACTTTTGAAAGATTGCACCTCCAGTGTTTTGCTTGAAAATGCGGCACAATACTTTCAAGTATAATGTCAAATAAGGCAGGTGACAGAGGGTCACCTTTTTTGACATCAGATGTCTCGGTTAAGTCGCTAAAGGCCTTAACGAATTAGCGTTCTCCATTGTCATACTGCACAGACAGATGAGCTTAAAAGGGATGCTAAAACTAGACATAGCTCTATGAAGGTCATCTCCATAAATGCTGTCATATGTGGGCTTAGAACCGAAGAAAAGATAGTAGCTATCGATTTGGACTTCTTGGGTTTTTTCCAGGATCTGCCGCAGTGTGATAGGGGCCAATCAGGTTGTTGGCGAAGGATTTGAGACGTTAACACAATTTGGCATATAAGATCGTACAGCCGATATTGAGCAGATTTATACTTGTATTGTTGGCGCAGCTGAGTAGGTCTCCTTTCTTGTAGAACGGGCAAGTGATACTGAGATTCCATTCATCAGACATACACTGTTCTGACCAGAACTGAGAAATGTGTTGATGTATGTTCCCCACAAAGTCATTTTCTGCAGTTTTGTAAACGTCGGTAAGCCTTAAGCCGCTATAATAACTTCATTTAGTCAAGTGAGTGGATTTTTTGGCTATCACCGTTTAAGTTGATTGGCTTCTTCAGTTTTCAGCACCAAATGAGACTCTAATACAAAGTTTCCTTTTTCATGTCTGCAGGCTTCTGTATGGGTCTTCTCAACTTGAAACGTTGTTTTTACGTGCTGGTAAAATTTGCGTACGTTGTTCCTGGGGTACAGCCTCTCATAATTTCTATCGCTCGTTTCTCGTACTCTTTTTCCTTCTTTGAGAGAAGCCGATGATTTTCCCGGCTCACGAGGGGTCGATATATACGCTTCTTGTTTAGCTGCATGTACTTGCTGGCATTCTTTTTCAAACCAGGGGTTTCTTGGCGTTGGTCGTGTGAATCCCAGCACATTAGTTGCGGCATGTCTGATGGCACGTTCGCAGCGTTGCCAATTGTCTTCGGTACTTGATGCTGGCGGCATAGGAGTTATTGAGAGATTTCGGGATACATTTTCGGGAATCTGGCTGTCTCTTACGATTGCAGCTTTTCTACGTTACAGCTGCTCACAATAGTTTTTTTTTTTGCTGTGGCCGTCCAGAATATGATCAATTTGATTTAGCGTTTTATGAGATGGTGTCCGCAACGTCTCCTTGTGCATATATATAGATGAGAAAACCATGTGCTTGCTGTAGTGATATTTCGTCCCGCCGGAGAATCAATAAGCCTAAGTCCGTTGCCAGACGTGGTGGATTAAAAACTACACTTACCAACTGTACTATCAGAGAAGTCCTCCTTTTCTATCCTGGCGTTAAAATCGCCTAGTACAAGACATACAAGGCGGATATATATTATACTATGCGATTTTAACGTCGTACTTCAGACATTACTCATATAACGAGGAGTTCGTAGAAATATTCTTTCGTGGCACCATTACGAAATGACATAGGCACATGTAAGGATGAGTTTAAACATTTTATAGAGTATCGCATGTTTCTCAGCATCGCGTTGCTTTGCTGGAATAGTTTCAGTGGCATGCCGAGCCGATCAGCCCACGCTTTGTAAGGCTCCAGCAAATGGTCAAATGATAGTGCGTGCAAACTTGGAAGAAGACACATTCGCATTAAGTGGTAATAATAAGAAAAAGAAAAGGCTTGCTACTACTCATGTTGTTAAGAGGCTGTCGGGGTTAGAAAACTGCGGTTTTGATCTTACAAAACCATCCCGAAGAAGGAAAACTGAAAGTAATGCGAGAACGACTGAAGCCAAATTTACTATATTGTCCGGAAGAAAGTAAGGATTGTTGGATATTTGTTAAACACATTAAAAACTCCATCCTCCATTCCAGTGTTCATTTACAATATCATAAGTCATAAGTCAGTTCTTTAGACAAGGCTAATCCGCTGTTTGCTGATAATTTTGCAGCTAGCTCTACGCTTCCAGATTGTGACATGTCTACACCTGGTGTTGGGATGCGTAGCGATCCTCGTGAAATTTGAATGTAGAAAATAAAAAAACTACAATATAATGGTTATAAATGTGTCTTTATTCCTGAGCACGTCTTACCTAGTTGAGTGTTAGTTTAAGAAGAAGGAGTTGGGAAAATGTACAATGGAGAGGATGGTTCTCATTTCTTTAGAAGCCAATTTGGTAACAAAAGTGACCTCTGTATGTTCATACTATAAAGGATTCTTAAGGTTAAGTGGTAAGTAAAGGCACACAGTGTCTTTTTTTGACTTGAACACCTGGTTTTGAGTGCATAGTCTTTCACTCTAGCAAAATCACTGTGTATGCTTTTTCATCAATCCTGTTCTTTAGGACCCTTTTCTAGTAGACGGAAAACAGACAGTTCTTAAAAACGCGTTCCAGCTCATAGAAATCCTGATGTCAGCTCATAAAACATCTCGAGACACGTCGACAACTTAATGATCGGCTTTTGTAGCAACAGGTCCACTGGTGATTTGTTTGTATATCTCACCAAAAAGTGAAACCAAAACCTACAAAAATCTGTCAAAATCAAGATGGTGCACTTGAGATTTTAAGGCATATGACGGAGTTTGGTGTAAGGCAATTTAGTCGAAAATGCCTGCATTTTTTGATCGACGAATCAACTTTTCACTTGATAAGAAATAACCTTTGGGACGAGCAATTGAAGTTATTTTGGCGGATTTAAGTCTGGTATCTACAAAATAGATGCAGTTGTGCTACAGGGATATGTTCTGTGTCCGACACCCTTTTTTAATTCTCAGTAAAGGTCTCTTGTCTCCCACTTTTAATCCAACATATTCCAACCAAAAGAGACTGAAGGTGTAAAGTATAATGAGTGGGACGGCTAATTGGCCATCTTCGTCATCATTAAATCGATTGGGGCACGAGAAGTACAGTAATTGGCATCGCTGAAACCGCATATCCTTCCGATTTAAATTTATCTAAAAAAAATTGGTAAACATTGACTGGTAGCGATCATAATGTCGGAAGAAGTACAGTCCAATGCCACCTTCGTCACGAAAACCATACCAAATAGTCAGTTTCTTCTTATACTATGACGACTGTTGGAACATCTCCGTCTGTCCGCGTGCGGTAAGTTTGCTTATTAACAAGGCTGTCTAACCGAGTACTGAGGGCGATTTTTCGGGGAAAATCCGAATTTTCTTCTATTTTCTCACAGCGAAAGTTGATTAAGAGAATCTTATATGGACTTAAAGCCAAGAATCTAATGAAAACTCCTTCACATACTCCTCAATAGGGACCTAACTTGTATTACATGAGTTGGGTCTTATTTGAGTTGAGAAAGTCGCTTTTCGGTTTTGACTTTCATGAGCTTCAATCAGAGCCAATTCCTCAATCGTTTGTAATCTTTCATACGAGGTGTAGTTAATATGAAGCATATTTTTTCCAGGATAAAGATTTTCATACAGCATAGCTGCTGGATCACAGCAAAGTCAGACATGTACAGCTACTGTTTTGGAGTACCTTTCTTATGACTTTATTTAGAATATCATGGCAATTTTGCCTGTGAATATGCTCCTGTGAATATGGGCACTTCTGATTACCATAAGGGTTCATCTGTCACCATCTCTTTTCTAATCAAAATTCTTATATATCTGACACTCCACTGGACCGTGATCTGAATAAAGTGTCACCGTCGAATTCATTGAGATTCCAACTTCTGACTTTCGATATAAATATAGAAATATATAATATCTTGTACGAGTACACGTAAAATAATACTCATGCCTCCAACAAGAAATTGATGTACTCGTATTTCCATAGACAGCTCAAACTAAATTAACACCTAGAAGATGCAATTTAATTTTTTTCTTCTTCCCCCCTTACATGAAAATTTCATTTCATAAAATCTACCCAAATACACCCTCGTCTATTTCGGCACGTGTGTAAAATGAATGACTCCCCGTTCGCCTATCCAGCTACATATGTTATGACATACCTTCAGCTTTGAAAACAGTGCTCCGGGTCATCATTAAAATTGTATTTAAATCTCTAGCTAGTCGTAAAGCCTGTCTGCTTCCCAGAGTCATGGTAGTCATGGAGGATGTGGAAAGTCTATCTATACCATCCAGTAGAAGTTGGTTCTCATTCGCCACATGGTCATGTATCAAAACGCCAAATTCTTAACCACGAGGCAACATCGGAAACTTCCATTTTATCAGCTTGTCCTGCATTGCCAGTCATTTGGAGATGGCGTGGGTAGGTACCAAATACAAAAAAAAAAAAAAAAACAGCCTCCGCATCAGTAACAGTAGCATACTACGGCGGGTTCTAAGCGTAATCCTCGAAAGCTAGTCAATATTTTGCCAACCACAATGGAAAGTAAATATTATAAGGATGAAATTCCCGGGGGATAATATTCGTTATATTATTAACTCGTGATCGGGATCAGGAGGTGAGTTAAGAGATTTAGCAGGAGGTTGGTGTTGGTTGGCTTTAGTTAATCAGTAAATAGTTATTAGATGGTGAGGCGGAAAAAGGTCTTGAACGTGATGGAAATTTGGTATTTGCCTGGAGGTTTTCTTTTGACTTGAACATTTTAATTCATATTGCGCTGATGGGCATGTAGATGAATTTAATTATTTTTTTTTTTTTTTTTTTTTTATATTTTAAGTAGTAGGGTTTTAAATCGGCCGACTTGACGAGGAATAGATAAAGTTTCACAGCGTGTCTCGATGTTGAATGCTGTAGGACGCTAGCTGCCAAAAACATGAAAGGCAACTTTTGAAGTTTTTAGATTGATTGGCAGTGGTTACTTTAACATTCAAAATACATAAGCTAATGTAAAATTTATCTACCCCTATTAACGGGAATGAGTTGTGCAAAAGTCTTCGATATTATCGAACAGTACAACTAAAAGAAATCTATATCAAGTTTGCTTCATCAAAGGCAAGTAAATAAATGCCTTCTAGGATTCGGACTTCTCATAAGCATCAGCAAATGTGTCGGTTTCCTTAAAAATCCTGAGCACGGTACATAAAGAATAAATGCTCTTCCTTCTCCGAATATGCCATCCGATAAGAGACACAGACCGATCAATCTAAGAGAAATCGTGGGAAATATGCGTTAAATATGCAAGCAAGCTGGAGTGTTAATATTTATTAAATTAATTAAAGCCCTACCCTAAGAAGAAAGAGGTCGTAGCTCAGTTCATGGCTTTCTTCACTTAGAGTGAAATCTAACATTAGTAAGTAGTCGGCGCACAAGATTTTGTCTCGTCCAGAGTTCGAATTATTTCATAGTAACAATGATCGTCACTCGCGGTAGTAATTCCTAGGTCTCTGTGAATATCACAATTTCTTATTCACCATGCAGCATTCATGCTTGCTCTTTGCGTTTTGTTTTGAAATGTCTGGAGTCATACCTGGATTTCTTGCTCCGTTTGCATTCGATATTTGTACCGATTTGGATGAACAGAGGTAAGTTGTTTACCTTCCTGCACGTAAAATTTACATGCGTTGATGTGGTCTTCGTCCACTCGCATATTTTGTCCAAAGCTCGATGGAGTTTTCCCGTTGATGATTCAACTGTCTTATTCGTAGGGAGGAATGTCGTATCATCCGCAAACTGTCTCTTCATCTTGAGGTGTGTCTCTTGTGAAAAGCAAGAACAGGATCGAACCGAGAACACTTCCTTGCGGTACACCTGCGTGAATTTCTTTATATTCTTTTCAGCAAGATTTCTCGTCGCTTATACTTCAAGCCTTCGTGCCATAACTTGTCGAAGCCTTACGATATGTCGAAGAAATCGCTTGAACATGTCTTTTTCTCTTCGAGGGCTTTTCATTCATTATTCGATAGACCTGATCAACTGTGGAATGTTTAACCCGAAAGCCGAATTGATGATTCGGGATCTAGTGTCTTTCTGCAATTACTGGTTGCAATCGCATTAGCAGAAGTTTCTCGAGGACATTAGGTGTTATCGGCAGGAGTGAAATAGACCTGTATGATTTCTTATCATTTGGACATTTCCCCGGTTTCGGGAACATTAGGACTTTGGAGACTTTCCATTGCCTTGGAATATAAAAAGCCTCAGAGAGGCATTTATAATGTAGAGTAACTTGACTAATACTTTTTAGGCAGTTCTTTCAAGATTTCCCCAGTAATTAAATCATGTCCTGGAGCCTTGTTATTTTTTAGCTTACTTATTATCTGCCCAAGCTCAGATAGTGACATGGTTTTGATTTTGAAGTTGTCATGTCTGGATCTTCGGCCAAATACTGTCCGTCGAATGGCTAGAATGTTTCTTCTAAGTGCTAGGCAAATATACCTGCACTCTCTTTGTCTAGTTTTGACTGATCGCCGTTAGCTCTTCTTATTAGTGCCGAGTGCATTACGGGTGTTTTTATAGTCTTCACGGATTTCCACAGCGAGTAATTTAAACTCTATTCGGTAAGCAGAAATCTCAAAATTTTTTAAATCTTGTAGTACACGTGTAAGCTTGTGGTTCAAATACGTTTTATCCGGGGGCGCGTGCATGATTGCTGCCATCTTTTACGCGCTTCTCTTTTCTTTTATTTCGAGCCGGTATGTTGTTTTGCCATTCTGTACTCCGCTAATTCGACAAAAGGTGTTGTTCCATGTAGCGCTCTGAATGGCTTCTATGAATCTGTTAACTTCGTCTTCTATTTCGGGCGGCATTTTAAGCAGTACATTCAATGCTGAATTTTCTTTGCAGTAATTTCTAATTCCGTCCCAGTTCGTTTAGTTATAAATTAATCTTAGGGCTCGTTCAATTTTTCTTAGATTTCCGCCCATTTTCAAAATTACTATTAGTGGTCTGAGTAGGGATCACAGCATTCTTTTATGTTCGTGAGGTATCTGGGGACTCCTTTTACGAAAAAGAAGTCGACGAGGTCAGGCGTTTTATTTCTATTGATTGGCCAAAACAAGTCCACATCATGTTTCATACCGGCTTTGTACAGTTTGCCTTCCATACCGATGATGAAATTTGACCAAAGTGAGTCAAGGAGGCGAACGAGGTCGTCGTCTAACTGCCTAATTTGCAGAGGGAAATAACTAGATGTTATTTTAATTTCAACATTGTCATCCTTTAAAAAGACACCAGCACCGCATCTTTGATCAGTTTTGAAGCCATCCATGAAGGTTCGACTACATTCCCCTGCTTTATCAAATTCTAGCCGAAACCACTCCTTGGCACATGGACATCTTGGTGGATCCAATATTATTAACATCAGTGTCCCACAAGGCTCTGTCCTTGGTCGAATATTGTTTTTAATTTATGTGTATGCATTTGCGTATGACTCAGTAAATTCTTCAAACCTTGCTGCTGAAATTAACATGATCCACACCAGTTATGACTTATGCACTTTAGCCTGAGCGTTAAAGAGTCTCCGAATAAGATGTAGCTTTTATTGGCTGCAAAAGTACTTAGCTACCAGTATTCTGAAGAAGATTTATTTTGGCGTCTTCTATTCAAGTTTAGAACATGGTACAAGGTGCTGCGTTAGCACTCATCAAGTTACAATAATACGAGATCAGGAAATTAGGCTTTTTTTCCTCACCAGGCGAACACTTTTCTGCTAGACTTAAAATTCTGCCTGTAAGACAATTGTATTACCTCGAAGTCCTAGAAATATTTTTTATCTGACGTGGTTACACGCAGAGTCCGATCAATAAAACTCATAATCTTATAAGCAACATTATGGGGTGACCAGATAAGAACGATTGGAAAAAAAATTTAAATAAAACAACAACAGTGTGGGATATAAAACTGATTCTGGCCTTATTTTGAAGCAACGTTCATGCCCCTATATGTGAAACAGCACATTATTCGGCTTTCCTGGCAGTGCTTCCAGCTGTCGGTCCAATTTTTGATGACTCGGTCCAATATTTGCGACACGATAGAGTGTCGAATGTTGGTCTCGAGCTCATCCAAAGTGGTTGGCTTGTTAGTGTAGACTAAGGACTTGAAGTAGACATAGAGAAAATAATCGAGTGGTGTCAAATCGCATGATCGCTGCGGCCAATTAATGAAAGCTCGCCGTGAGATGACCCTGCCGCCGAATTTCTCTTTCACAACTTCGAGCGTTGCGCCGCTTGTATGGCATGTAGCACCATCTCGTTGGAACCACATCTCGGATATATCGATGTTGTCGAGCTCTGACCACAGAAAGTCGGTTAACATTGCTCTATACCTGAAACCGTTTACGGTAACGGTGTATCCTTCTTCATTTCGAAAGAAATGAGCTCCGATTATGCCAATCTTTGTGGATACATTGGCGGCTGGCCGAACACTTGTGGATTGTGTTCGCTTCAATAACTGTCTTTTCTTTTTCTTGTTAACATAGCCGCTGAGCCTAAAGTGGAACTTGCACGAGGTGATTTTTTGTCTAAAATCCGGATCTCCGGCCAACTTTTCCAACACGCAATAAGCGAACTCCGGCTGCAATTCTTGCGTCAGCACAATCTAATAGGATCTAAGCCTGGTTGTATCTCTGACGATGTCCAATTCAGCTGACCGCTACGGCGGGTATGTTTTCTTCATTTCGAATTAATCTTTATCTGGATGGTGACTTAAGATCCAAAATAGTGTACTCACGCTCAAATTTTTCCACGGTGCGAAGAATTGCCTGCGTTCTGAAACCATAATGACGACCAACCTCACGACGAAATTCGTGTTTACAACTGATCCGGAATTTTTAAGATGAAATGGCAAACCTTGCTGAATATTTGACAGTTATATGCCATTCGTAACTTTGACAGTTGCTGAAAAGTAACAATTATAAAAAAACTATCATTGCTGTCTGGTCACCCTGGTTCTCTGCTTCCCTCGTAAGTATACCTAATTTTCGAACGTCAGGCTTCAAAAACTTTCACTCAATTTTATCATGCAAAGTCTTTAATAATCCTCCCGAAGATATTCGAATCGATAGAAATCTGAAAATCTGTAAAGTGAAACTGTGGCTTGTGAATATTATTCACTGCGCTCCGTCACTTAATAAATTACACCCTCTCTATTTATTTTACGGCATCTGTAAGACTGTTTGAATTGATTTGATATTTTTTAATTTTTTTTTTGTTAAACAAATATGATTATTTCTTAAATAAATATTACTGTTGCTCATGTCAATGTCTCTTCCTTTTCTCCTAATTACGTAAAAATGAAAACAAATAATATTGTAAAGAATTCTAACGTGTACACATTTTTTAAATTTAAACAATTGAAACGAAAAAAAATTTATAATTAAAAAAAATGATTTTGAAAAGCTCTCAAAGATATCGTAGAAACTAGGTCGATATTTCATTTGTTCAATTCTATATTACACTCTGGTTTGTTTGTGTTTATAGAGCAAACCTTGGCCCTATTTCCATGACACAAAACAATCTCGGTTTATCATAAGTATAGTCATGAGTAGGTTTAACTTGTTTCTTCTTCAGAATTCAAATTTCTTTTTTACACTAATTCATATACAATTCAACTGCTGGCATATGGGCACCACAGCACATGGCGGTTTAATTGAATTTGTTTTCCTTTGTCACAAACACAATAGCAATTCTCATGGACATCCCACAAACAAACGAATTGAAGCTGAAAACCACAACCAAGAATAGCAAATATGTACATATATACTCTGCTTCGATACAATTTTCCAATGCCCAACTAAATAATTTGCATTTGCACCTTAAAAAAAAAAAAACTAAATTCAAAAACAATGGAAGAACCATTTAGAAATCCAAACCCGATGAATGCTTATCGATTTATCCGACACGCGCTCAATTTTTATCTGGCGCTGCTCAAACACAAAAGAGTGTTAGTAAAAAATTACTGGTATCAAATGGTCTGTATGATAGGCTGTCGCTATGTAAACACCGACCTCGAATGTAGATTTCACCCTTTGACACCCTTTGACAAATGAAAAGCCTACAACAAAACCTTTTAGCGATTGGATGTACTAAAATTAAAACCGCAGCTTTTATTCGTGTCAAATGATTAATTGACAACCATTCTCGTGCTTAATTATTGTACATAGGTTCCATAACCAAAAAAAGTAAAAAAGTAAAAAGGATAATAGAACTTTCTATTGGGTAGGGAACTGGAGAAGATGTGAGCCGCAAATGCTGCTTATGTTTATGAGGACTAACAACTCAGTTGTATTTTGCAATAGTAAAGATCTAACTTTCTCTATGGAACTCCACTGTGTCCAATGTACTCTGGTAAAACCAGTCAGCTGTTGTTTGATATAGATTATGCAATAAGCCGAGAGGTATAAAACACGTATTGCCCATATAAATCGCAAGGCGGAAAAGACGGGCGAGAAAGTTGGCCTTGTGTTGGCATTCCCACAAAATGAAAACCTTTTCTCTGTCACATTACATCCAATTGATGAATGAACAATTCATTGATCATGGCTCTGTAACGCTTATCATCTACAGTGACCGTCTTACGCACACCGTTTAAAAAAAAAACTGCTCCAGCATAAACAGCACACCACGAAGTGAATTTATGTGGATCTGATGGCTCTTTCTTCTTTTACTCGAGGATTTTCAATGCGTTTGTTTACATCGGTGAAAATAAGCATCGTCAATACGCCAAAATTACTGACAAATTGTTCATCAAAAACATCGTAACGATTATCCTGCGTTTATCAGGAGTATAGCGTTCCATTGCTTACTTCTAATTCTGTTTACTATACAAATATCAAAACCGAAGGCAGCTGACTTCCTAGAGAGGTCGGGAAGAATTCGTTTGGTCTGCCTGAAACCTGGGAGTTATGCTATCTGCAGTTGTACTCATAAGAGACCCAACTATCAATGAAAGCCTTAAACGTTCAGTGATCTCTTGCATTCCTGAACTAGCTTGGAAGTCGTAAGAGGATTCAGCAAGACTCTAACCACAGCTTGGCTGTCACTACAGATGCAAATCCTTCGCCCCTCCTATGGTTCTCTGCATATAGTTCGCTTCCATCACGATCATGCGTAAATCACCGCTTGGAAGATAGATGCAAGCTTTCCCAATATGAAGTGAAATCTAACGTTGTCATCCTCCAGAAAGACATCAGTGCCATATTTTATTTTGGTTTTGAAGCCGTCCGTGAAGATGCGACTGCATTCCTTTCCTTTTTCAGATTCTGGTCGAAACCAGGGAAAGTCGATTTTATATTTGTTTCAGTAGTTCTGATGTCATTGCATCGGACAGCATATCTATAAGACCAGAGTCATAAGATAGCCGCGCGCAAGGTCATCAAAGCTCCAGTGTGTGTTGTACAAAAGACCACTTCTTTTTAAACGGAAGACGGTTGTGAGAGTGCAGCCCTTGATACGAATATCAAAGGAAATAGATTCAGAAATGCATTTAGGACGGAGCCTGGAGTGCTGTGTAAAGCCCACATTCTCCGAGACAAACCGTGCTTTGGAGTCTTGTAAAAGCAGCAATCACGTATTTTCGTGAGAGTTTATTTCACCAGACAACCGACGCATAGGATATAATTGGCCCCATGTCTTGCCGATAGCTCATCTGCACTATCAAAAGGCCAACAGCGCCTTAGAGGCTTTCCATGTAACACGTTTAGTCCAGAGAAGTTTGTTATCCAGTACGATACCCAATTACTTAGCTTCTTTGAAGAATTCGATGGTGATGCTTTTAAGCACCAGATGAGTCTGACCAGGCAGCTTCCTCCTTTTCGTAAGTACAACAACCTCAGTTTTGAGAGGACTGACTAAAAGCTAATTACTACTGCATCAGTCGTCGATCAAATCTATGGCTGCCGGTGCTTTAGAGCAGACAGTAGCTAGACACGATCCAACAGACAGTACAGCAACATCATCGGCGTATACTTGTGCATAGACATTAATACTATTGAGCCCGTTGAGCAGTAAGTCGACCAACATGCACCACACTAGAGATAGAACTCCGCCTTGCGGGTAACCCCCCTGTTTACGCCCGCCACCACATATTGGCCACAGCCAGCATACCCAATCAATGTCCTGTTCACCCAGCTTTACTTTTATCCACAAAACTAGTGATTCGCCTACTCCGTGTTGTCTGACCGAGTTACACATGCTGTCAAAAGTTGCTTTGTCGGAAGCGTTCTCAACGTCGATGAAAATGCCAAAGGCGTATTTCTTCTTACCGAGTGCGCTTTATCGAGTGTCTACCAGATTCTAAAGCGCCGACATAGGATGCATTCACAAGGCGGTTTTCCGCACATGGATCTCGATTATTCTCTCGATGTTTTTCAGCATGAAGGAAGTCGGACTTATAGGTCTAAAACTCTTCACGAGCGAGTAGTCCGCCTTTCCAATTTTCGGTATAAAGGCCACTTTCACTGTTCGTCAGGGTTCCGGTATGTATGCCAGCGCCAGACTAGTAGTGAAAAGGCTCTTCAAAATTTCCAGCTGCTGGTCTATGCATTTTTGTAACGTAAGTGGGTATATACCATCGGTGCCAATTTACAAGAAACCATCAAAGGAAGCAACAGCATGTTTAATGGCCTCAACCTTCACCACAACTGATGAGATCTACCAGCTACGGCGTGCTGTGTTGTTTAGCTCACTAGCAGCTACGTTGATAGGCTAGTTGTGAGCTGGTTCCGATTAGGTTACCTGGGAAGTGAGACTCAAGTATGAGATGGAGAGTCTCTGCTTTCGATTCAGTATAGATGCCGTAAAATTGTGTGAGTGGTTCCAGCCTAGCTGATCTTCCCCTTTTGAGGACTTTGACCAGCCTACTGGTTTCACTGATAGTTTTGATCTTTTCGAAAAAAACTTTTTTAAAATCCGATGCAAAGTGAGCTCCATGGAGCTTACTACAAGAAATCAAGTGCGCTAGTGTGCCACATTTTTTTTTTTTTTTTAAAGGACTTATCACTCAAGAGGGTATAAATACTCTTAAAATTACGGAGCACGTGTTAAATTTTTCGGAAAATTGGATAGAGAAAGATATTTGGGCTCAGTGGTTATTTCGCTCCACGGGTGGCATCCAGCATTTAATGGAGAGACTAAATTGTTAGTGTAAATTGACTTGGTATTGTATTTAGGCAACCATTCACCTCACGAGATTTCAGTTGCCTGAAAAAATGACTTTCGGTCACGGCTGGTATTGAACCCCACGGCCCACACTGTGGTCTGACGCAAACTGGGAGACTGATAACAAAAATACAGAGTTAGGTCTGTTACGAGTTGCAATCAACTGGATTTCACCTAATTATCTGATTTTTTTTTGCCCAGAAAACAAAGGAAACTCTGATTTTCAAACCCTGAAGAAGAACCCTATTATATTCCGGACCCCATTACGAATTCCATTAAACTTGGTCAAAGTTTTTGCAATATTTTCAAACGTACAACACAATCTAAGGGCTACCATATACAATGTCGCATAAATTAAAGATGAAGCCAACAAGGAAAGAATCTAAAGTTGAAATGCACAAAACGTGTTGAAATGTGATGGCACAGAAGTGTTCCTAAATAATTGATTCTAAATAAAAGCCAGCACACGTGTCAAGTAGGAGGCTTCAAACCGGAACACCACGGCAAAAAGCTATCCATTAAATGTTTTTATTTTTTTTTTTGCGTTTTGTATCACATAAGCGCACTGTATCAGCCCTTAGATGTACAACATATACTGAGACTCGAAATCCTTTTAGGTTTTTTGAATCTCTTTAGAGGACTGTTTCATAATATTTTCAGCATTTTGCCGCTCCACTTGAACGGCATAGAACAACAATGGAGCTCAATTTTTGGTTTATCTGATGAGTGTGAACTTATGTGCAGTTGTGGGACTAAGAAGTAGTGGAATGGTGACAATTCATTGTGTTGAGGAGCTTATTCCACCCCATGACCTAGAAAAGAAGGTTTTGTTATTGTGCCGTCATTGTCTGTCAGGAGGTGGTTGATATGCTTGTATCGTGCATCTGTATATCCATGCCGTTGAATGATTTTTCCCACAGAAAAGGCTTAAATTATAAATTTCATAGAAACAATACACAACTCATTAGTGAACGGGGAGGGGATGAATATTTTTTTTTTCATAGCCAGCAAACCTAGCCTACAGTCTACGAGTATTCCTGCTTTAACAGATTCCGGGGGTTGTATTGGCTAATTTAAGGCAGAATGTATGTTTTGGTTTTTTTAAATGTTGTGGGATGTCAATGATATGGTAAATAGAGATAAAATATTTGCAGCTTTGAAATTGAAAAAGTGGTTGCTTGAAAGAGATAATTTTTGATAAATATCATAGATGGGAAAATTGTTTAGAATTAGTCACTTTGCTAGGCCCTAATAATATTGGGTTACTCCATTCACATGAGGGACAATTTTTGAAAATCAATTTTATAAGGAAATCTCATTTGATATAAACAGATTTTGGTAAAAAATTGGTTTACCTATTTGATAAGTTTATAAAAGCTGATTACTCAAACATGAATATAGATTTTTGGTGAGCAAACTTCACGCTTGGAGTTATATGACTGTTACGCTTTGTCCAACACCTAGAACACTTATCGCTCCTTTGTCCAGCACCTAGGACAAGTAAAAATGGTTGAGGCTAACTTCAAGAGAGGGATAAAAAACACGTCCGTTTAGCAATAACGTATTGAACTCCTCAAAGGAAAGAAGAGCGCTTCCACCAGCCCTACGCATGTGAAAGTTGGCAGCCTTTACCCCAGCCTCCCAAAGACCTTCAATGTTAAGGGAATAAGGTGGTATAAAAGTCCAGTTGATTCCTTCATCGCTTGCTGCTCTATTCAGTTTTTGCTGCACATTTTTATTTTTAATAAATCGGATCAGCTCAACCAAAACGTTCTTATCCCCAATAAAATTGGTGCCATTGTCGCTAAATACATTCACGCACTTGGCTCTCCTAGCTGTGAATCTTTGCAGAGTGGCTAGGAACGCAACGGTGGATAAATCCGACACCATCTCAATATGTATAGTCTTCGTACTCATGCATATAAACAGGGCCATGTATACATTGTGCCTCTTGCAGGCTCTTGTTCCCCTTGGTGTCGCAATGAATGGCCCAGCGTAGTCAACACCCCACTTTCAAAAATGCTCTGCCAACTTGAAGTCTCTCAGGAGATAAATTTCCTACCAGCTGCTATACCGGTCTTGCCTTATGACACTGACAAGTAGTACACCTGAGAACGTGTCTTCGCACAGCGTTCCCTGCTCCCACAAACCAAAAATGCTGACCAATCAAACCCAATAGCAATTGAAGACCCGCATGCAAATATCTTTGATGTACGTCTTGAATAATCAGCTCTGTCAAAGGTCCCTTATTTGGCAAAATAGCTGGATGTCTCAGCTCATATCCGATTTTCGCTGCTTGCAACCGCACACCAACCCGTAAGATTTTATCCTGACCTAGAAAAGGATTGAACAGTGCCTCATTTAATGTAGATAAATGCCCTCCGGCTTCCAACATAACTATGTCTTCCTTAAAGAGCGTGGCTTAATTCCGTTGTTGTAATCCACCCTCGCATCTTAGTGAGGCCCAATTCCCGTTTGGCTTCTGAAATACAATTCCTCTTAAATCGCAGAATTAGTGCAGCGATCTTTTTCAATTTCAAGGGATGAAACTCAATATAAAATATCTATACGATACACTAAGATCTGTCACACATACGACCTTTCTCTTCTCCAGGTCCTTTTCGTCGCTATCGAAAGAAGGTAATGAACCAAACCTTACAGGTTCCTTTTGTATAAATATTGGGCCTTGCCACCAAAGCTGGTGAATTAAGTGCTGAGTTACACTTATTCCTCTGAACGCACAGTCCGCTGGATTCATCTCCCCTCTTACATGATACCAATCCTTTGCCGATATAATTACTGTAATGGCTGATACACTGTTGGCAATAAAGGAAAGTTTTTAGAATGACCATTGATCCAGAGGAGAACAATGCAAAGACCGGTATGTTCCTATACTCTGAAAACTCTTTTAATCTAGGAACTAATTTGGAGAGGAGATGGATTGAGACAAGTTAAGGGATTGAGAGGCGTGACCCTGGCCTTTTCTGTGACGAAACTTACAAGAACCTTACCTGCTTCAGTAACGCTTCGCAAATACACGACAGTGGCGTACGCTTCCTCCAATTCATCTTCAAACCCATGCATATCCAAAGTGGATTCGTTATGAGGTTGGTACCTTAGAATTTCCAGTTTTCCAATTTCCCGTAGTTCGCTTTGAATGTCATCCCAAATCTGTTCATCCCAATCGATGCTCTCCTTCCACAGTTGTTGAAATAGTATTCGGAAATTTATCAAATAAGGGCAGAGAAACTCTAAGGGATCAAATGTTCTTGGAGCGTCAGAGAGCAGATTACGTTTTATGTACCATCGCAGTCCCAGCGTCCTCACAGCCTGGTTTGCTTCTACTGATCATATCCAAGAATGTTCTCTCCGCTCAGCAGGTATTGCTTCTAAAAGAGTTTTTGAGTTCGAAGCCCACTTTCCCATATAAAAACCCTCCATCTGCAGCAACGCGCACAAGTTACTAACAATCCTTTTCGCAGAATCTCCTCTGCCACAGATCGTTATGAAGTCATCGATGTAAAAATGATCTGCCATTAAATTGGCTGCCGCCGGACACTTCCCACCATCCGCTTCCGTTAGCCTCAATAAAGCTTTTGTTGCTAAGAATGATGCCGGTGTAGTACCATACGTCTTAACTGGTTTACCTCAATGTTCTGCGAAGACGACGCCCTCCATCATATGTACAGGCACCTCCAGGTGATGTACAGGCACATCACCTGCCTGTACATTTTAGCTATGTTGCCGCTCAGTGCAATAGGATTTATTGGAAACTGAAGCAAAATGTGCCTCAAGACCTTCTGAAGCACTGGTCTCTTCATTAAATGGGAGTTTCGGAGACGGAGACAGCCTTGTTGTACTACTCTCCGGCTTTATAACCGCCCTCTGTTATTCGCTATATCTTTTGTATTACCTTCTATAATATTTTTTCTGTTTTTTTGTATTATACGAGCATTAGCATTCATTTGCGGTGATTTTAAAGTTTATTGTTATTATCTTTTTTTTTAATTGTATTTTTATTTCTATACAGTAATTTTTTGGATATTCAGTTTAAGAAGTGTGAGGCGGTCACGATGGTGGCATATGATAAAAGGGTAATCCCAGGGTAGTCCTCGAAGGGCAAATCGAAAGAAACAATATTGAGTGTTCTCGATTCGAGATATATGAACTCGCTGAAAACGGATTTGAGAAGGCTGATCTAAAACGACCGCTATAATAACCGTTCTCCAGATAAGACCCTTCGAGGGTCCAGAAATCTACAAATGCGAGAACTGTGATATTAGATGGTAAAAAGGCATGAATCTCACCGTTAAAACAATACGCAAGAAGCAAAAGCATAAGGCGCGTGGTGCCGTTAGAACCATCACAAGACAAGTTCCAAACGATAAATTCTTCAATTTCTTCAATCCATCGGATGAGCGAAGTGAACAAGACAAAGAGACTCAAGGAATTCTTGCAGTTGATTTCGAAATTGGCCATTTTATAAGGGCTCGCCTTATCCCGAAGGTTGTGCTGTACTACAGTGATGATATTGTCGAGAACGAAGACAACGATTTTGATGAGTACAATCAGGAGGAAGAAGACGACAAGGACGATGATGATGATGGCGATGGTGATGTCGTTAAACTCGTAAAACCGGCAAAATGCAAAAATGTCGATAATCCAAATGACTGTCCCAATCAGTAGAATGGCATCTCTGTGAGATTTTCTTCTTTTTTTTCTGCATTTTCTGGAGTCGATATAGGGTAGTCCCCTCATTAATGTATACCCTATGCGCTCTAATTTCCTTTTTTTATTAAAAAATTCTCATTTATTGCCTAGCAATTTTTATTTTGTATGACTCGTAAATTTGCAAGTTGCCCAGATAGCTGATGGGATCTGCTCTCACTTGTCAACTCGCAGCTACTTGTTTTCCATCTAAAAAAGAAAAGAAATATCAAGATACCCATTTTAATAATATGGAGTCCAAACTGAGGATGGCAATTTGAAAAAGATCAATTGATGTGATATTTTATCCAAGGTCTTAGAAAAATCTGTAACAATAACATCGATTTCGTTGTCATTTTTAGGGCTAAAGGCGCTAGACATACGAATTCAACTAAGATTGTAGTAGTGGACCTACCTTTCAAAAATCCATGCTGACAGTAGTAGCTTTTGCAGTATACCTTTCCAAATTTCTGCAGTATAATCTGGTAGAGGGACATTATTCTGCTTGCTGAATCTGGACCAGAAACGCCATTACTTACAAGATATAAAGAAATTACAGTCTAAGCGTGAAGTTGTACAAAGGAGGCGGTCCACTTTCAAAGTGAAGCATGTAGTTCGGCGTGTTTTTCAGCAAATAAAACATTTTATTTAAAAAAGTATCTGAGCAGCAAATTTGTGCTACATAGAGCATGATGGACCGCGAACATTTTAAACTTAGCTCTTCGATTGACCTTCTTTTTACTTAGTAGACACTTCCAGTTGCAATTTATTGCCCCCTTAGCTTCCTTAAGTTTTTCGCTATGATAATCGAGGTGTTATGATTTCCCCCAAATACCTATACTCCTTCACAACTTCGAGTACTTCGTTTTCCCAAGTCTATTTTTCCTCCCTCGAGTACCACCCAAATTCATTTTATTTTCGATTTGCTTGTGTTGACATTGGGCTTCCATAACACGCAGTATAGATGTAACCTACAATATTTATCATCATTTGAAGAAGGAGCTTCATACAAAGCCCATCAAACTCATGGGATCATCCATGTGTAAAGAAAAGAGAAATAGTCTCAATAGGCAACCCTGTTTAACTCCCATATGACACTAGAACCGATTGGATAATTCGTTACCATCCCACACCGAAGTTCTTTTTTCCTTATAAAAGTTTTGAATTAATCTGAGCATTTTCGTTGATAGTCCTATTTTACTCAACCTATATAGAATAGGTTTATTGTTAATGCTAATTAAAAAACGCATAGAGCTTTTCCATTTATCCAGGCAGGACTGAGCCATGCTCGTTAGTGGGAAGATATTGTCCACTGTTGAAAAAAAATTTCCTTGGAACTCACTTAGAAGATCATTTTCACACATCCAGGTGGTAACACATTCTAATGTGACTCCTGTGAATATTTTTACTATAGAGGTCAGGAAGTACATTAATTTATCTTCATAAAATGCCCCAAAAAAGTAAGACTGGTGCATCAAAACGTACAAAAATTTCTACACGAATTCACCAAGAATCAAATTAAAAAAGCAAAAGCAGTGAAATGTTTGCGTAATGTCATATAAAAAACATTTCAACCGTTTCAGCAGACTGGATCTCACCAGCAGGGGACGTAAAATGAACGTCATCTTAGCTGACTGCTAAGAAAATCTCCTCTAGAACAGTTAGAAGAGGCTTAGAGAAGCTGGGCTTAAAGATTGCAAGACGAGCACAACAAAAAGTGTCGTCTAGTATGGATATACAAATACCAACACCTCACTAAAGAAGATTGGTGTGACGTCTTGTGATCAACTGAATCAAACTTTGAGGTGAGCGGCATATTAGACTCTGTAAACACGTATTGTTGTGCACAATTTTACCTACTACGACCCATCTCAGTATGGTGGTAATTATCAAATAAAACTTGCAATCTTGGGTTAATGATAAACGTACAGAGAACTGCACGTATAGGCACACCTCATTCCATGATAAGAACGCCAACGGCGGCATTAGAAAATATACTTGGCCTCCTGCCCCGAGAACTATACATTCAAGAATCTGCAGAGAAAAAATCTTTACGAGTGAATTGGGTTTTTGTTCTAATACAGACTACCAATACTCCATCATCACTTTGAAACGCCACTCGCCTATATTTTCAAGCAGAGAGGCACTTGACATCGACCAAATGGTAAAAGACTCGATATCAATATACCCAGATGGATCAAAGATGGAAATAGGAACCGGCGCCGAGATCTTTCCGATCAATTGAACTTTAGATGCTCACGTCGCGTCATAGCCCGCCAGACTACAGCAGTGCCTTGTAGGCTGAGATATTGCCTGTAGCAGAAGCAACCGGGTTTGCATCAATAAAGGCAATATCATACGAGAGTACGAGTATTACCACATTTATTGATATCCAGGCTGGAATTATAGCCTTCACAATCGAGGCTTGTGAAGATCCGATGGGTCCCCGGCCAAAAAAAAAGTATTGTAGCAGGGAAGGAAAACGAGGACGAGCTAACTCAAAAAGAATCTTCCTTAGACTGGCAATATCAACTCTGTACTCTAAAACTACAGATGGAGCGAACGATACAAATCAAAGCCAATGAAAGGTTGTAAACTCTTCTAGCCTATGAAACTTCAAGACAATTATGGCCGGAACTCAGCAAATCCAGAAGCAGTAAGATTCTTTTAAAAAGCAGTGCTGGACTATCTACTCTTATTGGATTGCTCACAGGCCATCATTTTCTGGGACGGACGCAATAGGGTTGCAATGATGATTTCTGTAAAGGCTGTGAGGATATAGGCTCACGGCTCACTTTCTGTACCACTGTCCCAGCCAATGTAGTTTCAGATAAAGATCTTTAGGAAGCTTCTATTTCCACGACCTCCCAGAGCTATCTGCTGCTTTATTTGCATCTTTTTTTCAGGTATAAGTCTGCCCAAGCACCAAATGACAACCGAAATTAGGAACCGCAATCAAATTTCGAACCCCTCTACACAGTGCGCCTGAGTGCGATGAGGTATAGGGTGCAGAAATCGCATCAACCCACTAATCTAACCTAACCTGATGTGAAAGAGATTGAGTTTCAACAAGATGGCATAACATGCTACACAGGATGCGCCCTACTTAATTTATTGAAGAAAGCTTTCAATAAGCGCATAAATTTGCATAAAGGACTTCTAAAGCACCTCTGGATTATTTTCTGTGAGCACATATGTATTCAGTTGCCTACGGCCAAAGCTGGTCGAAAGAATATTCAAAAATTGGGCTCCCAGCCTGCGCTCTATTTCAGCCACCTAGCTCTTGAAATCATATTTTTTCGTTCGTTTTAAAAATGTCTGGTACTGCATAAATTCTGCTTTTAAATTTGACTCTTTCCACTCAATATAAATTCTTAATAGTCAAAATTCAATAAAAATTGTATTTGGCATTCACACTTACGCCGTGACATAACCATGATGTCTGGATCTGGAAATTACACTAATCTGCAACACGTTCATATATATTAAATATTCTTTTATGCACACATGGATATTTTAAATTAAATTTTAAAATCTATACAATCTACATAAGAGTCATAAAGTTATTTAAAATTTCCGATTATACTCATCTAGACAATCTCCTCACAACCAGGGCCTGGTAACTATCTTTCCACCCAAACTGGGATATTTTGAATGAGCGAGCGGGAACTATCTTTTATATACTCGTTGGATCCACAGTTTTATATCCCCCCTAGCATGCTAGTATATCACTTACTTTTACTTTATACATACAGTGTCCTGAGCAAGTTGCAACGATAATACGAGAAATATTGCTATTGCCTTACAGCTGAAAAGTTAAAAGGATTTTTGCAAGGACTTAAAATTGTGTTTCTATCATACATGCAGATTCTGCCCTTTCGAGGACTTAGAATATCAATCAGTATGTTCGTTTACTGAGGTGAGATTAATGAATGAATGAATTAATGAACCACAACGGTGTCAGCACTATCGGGTCAAAATTCAACACAACAGAATCTAAATGCGTTCAACAAAAACATGTTGGTATACAAAAATATTGCCATCTCATAGCACGCAGATTTATTGCAGTATCCTCTTTCGAATGAAGAATGCCAAAAATTCTGCTTATCGATCATATGACTGCTTCTAGAAAACCGGCCAATCCTACAAAGACATGAAGTGTGTCAAAATCAGGTAAAAGCTTCTTGTCACTTCCGTTTATTTAAGAACCAATTACCATTGGAGTGTACCCTTCCTTGTAGCCCCTACACTGAAAGCACTTTGGCAAACTCATTGTGTGCCGTGCTGTATCATAAAAACCTCTGAGAAGCATGATTAAACATTAAATGAGACATTTTCCAGGAAATTGCTGTTGTTGTTGGTGTTGTTCCCTTTGACCTATTTACAGTGGGCAAAATGAGACCTATTCATTTATCGTCAGTGGCCCACAAAAAAGGAGTGATAAATTATTTAATTTGTTTGTTAATCATGTCTGCTAAGTAGTCGTTGGAAGATATTGTAAGACAGATGTTAAGATATTCGTGCTTACTTTTCACTGACCTTTAACATCACCCAATTGTTGTGGACTTAGGAGTTGAAACTTTTGTTCGAAAACTTTTCGCCCTTAATTGTATTTAACTTTTTGGGGTACCTACTTAGAGAGGAAACAGATTTCAATTAACGACGTTTACATTTACAAATAAATTTGACACAAAATGATAATGAATGGGCCCATGAATGTACCCCCGTGGGATACCAAGTTTTCTTTCAAGAAAGTAAATATGAATACTCGTAGGTATAACATGGCCATCTATTTATTTTAAAATATTTATCAAACTCATCGTAAGCATATTTACATTTGAATTTGATATTCCGGGACATATTGCCCCACAAGCATCACCACCACCACACATAAAATGCTGTTTTAAGAAGATTTCGTTTTAATAACAAGCTGAAGGATAATCTCCTCACAGACATGCTCGTAGATATGCTTTTACAGCATCGGGGTTACAAATACGAGTATAAAATAACATTTCAAAAGGCTCTCCAACTGCCAAATAGGTATACACGGTCGTGGCATCTACTTCAATGTCACAGAGCTGACCGTACTCGTCCTAGGTCCTTTTTCAGAAGATTAAATATTCTAACCAACGAAATTGACAGGGAGATGGAAAAACTCTCTGTTGAATGGATAGTTAGGACTAGGACTGTTCATTTGGTTTTTTTTTTTTTTTCGGTGTTCCATTTCTAGAATGACCTACTTTGGGGGAGCAACCTAACCAAAACGATAAAGCTAAAGAGGGTATTGAAAAGCAAGAAAGGAAAATCCTTCTGTTGCTTTTGAATTGCTGATATCCGTCAGATACGGAAAAGTGAAGCCATTTTGACGACCTTCGGAAAGTTTAATTTCATTACAGTGTTTCTTGTCGATGATGACCTTCACCTCTGCAGACAATTTGATCCTTTTGCAAGCTTCCTTGGCATTGTAGTGTCCTTCAGTTTGCATTTGTGGTGGATGGTATTTTTAATTTAGTTTGCGAATTTACTTTTCGATCTTTCTTAATTTTTTTTATTCAAGTGGATTACGTTTATATTGGAAGTTTTTCTTGAAGGGTTCAACACAACGCTTGTGAGCTTTTTGAGTGAGTGCTGGAAAGAATTTTTGAACATAAATCCATACTTACGTCATGCTAGTTCTGTATTCAGCGCGAAAATATTATCGATTAAGGGGGAAAAAAATTGATATTGCGATAAGTATTGGAAGGGTTGCAGCAATATAGCTGAAGGAAACTCTTTTTCATTGAAGATTAAAATCATATCGGAGAAAATTAAAGCAGATAGGACTCTTAGTTGAATATAGAAGAGAATTTATTTTTTTAGTCCTGCCTTAGATAAACATTAGGTTTACTGTCAGACCTTGGCGTGTAGCGTTCTTCAATTTTATTTGATTTCAGATTCAATCATAATTTGCAAACATGAGAAACGTCATTGCAATCTGGGTGTGGAAATAAGGACAGATAGTCATTCTTAGAAATCTGATTTTTTCGAATGAGGAAGCGAAATCGAATACGAAATCGTGAGTACGAAACGAAACAATGACAATCCTAATTATGGTGCTAAGGGATACTCCTGTATCATTGTTTTGCTATCTATGTACGTATGTCAATGGTGGAACTGAACACTTAAGAGGGTTTATGCCTCTTATTCTTTACTGCATGCTGAGAGAAGAAAATCGATTTTGTGTCGATTTGTCAGAAATCCACGTATGGGAAAATTCTAATTGGCGTAAGAAGAATGTAGTACGGTTACTGTCGGTGATCCTCCGTATAAAAGCAGCAGCCCATTTGAATGATATGGATCAAAAATACCACTCAGAAGAAGTACTGCGAAAAAATATACATAAGAACTGCTAACAATAGCAGATCTTTAAAACTCTCATCACAAAGATAACCTAGGTTGGGGTTGTTAATCAAAAGCGATTTCTTCTCTCTGCCTTCTTCTTCTTCTCTATCCTTCGTGGATAGGCCACATAAGCAGCTTGAAATACACATTCTTTTTTCGTCGAAAAGTCGTGTTTAGTGACGAGGTTCATTTTTGGCTCAATTGGTTTGTGAATAACAATAAATCGCCATTTCTGGAGTAAGACAGATCCAGAAGAGACTCAAGTGCACCCGTTGACGCTGGTAGAAACATAGCTATTTATTCAAAAGTATGGACGACATTGATCCAGGCAATATGTGATCCTTATGCCGAGGAAACCGTATACAATACCGGTAATTCCTGAGTTAGACAACTTGAAAGAGAATTGGCGCTCTGATATCAGACGCGAAAACCTTGGTTAAGCTAGTAATAAAGATTTGGGCAATTGCAAAAATTGAAGCTTGTTGTAAAGATATTTTGTTGCCGAATTCGTACTGGTGATTCATTCGGTGTAGGAAAGGGCTATTATTTTACAGCTGATACATGCAGGGTTGGCATATGGTAACCGATGTCATGTATAAATTTGGTAAGTTTACCAAGGAGGGTTACACAGTGAAAGAAAAAATTCAATTCGCATTACGAAAACTGTTGTGTACCGAACATAACCAACAAAATTCTAAGTACAAGACGTGAAGACGCCAAAATTTGTTTGCTCCAGATGTTCAATGGAATATATTTCCGCAGTAAAACAATCTGTCGAAAACCACCCAAACGCCTCCATTCGTCACCGTTCTTAGGAGCTTGACCTCGCCACATCCACACTACACCAAATTTTGACGAAATAGTTGGCTTTTTATGCGTCCAAAGTCCAACTAACGCAAGAACTGAAGTTAGCCAACCACCAGCCGGTTTTCGGATGAGACCCATTTCCAAATTGGCGGTTACGATAATAAGCAAAATGGCTGCATTTGGGGCACCGAAAATACATGTGTGATTTAGGATATACCAATATACCCAGAACGAGCACCTGGTTGGTGCGATTTGTGGACTGAAAGTGTTATGCTTTTGGAAAATGAGGATACGATAAATGGATGGATTTATATTCTGAAAGCGAAAATTGAAACCACCATTTCCGTGATACGAGTAGATCTGCAATTATGTGAAAATTTCGAGATAAGGAAGAGGGTCAGCAAGCAAAGCCGATGCGGTCATTTGGAAGACGTTGTGTTCCGTAAATAAGAGCCACGCTGTTCATTTTATTCAAAAAAAAGCAAATCCTACGTCGCAAGCCAGGCTGATGTCCATAGAGAAGACGAATTTGTGTTCGTGCTATCTTCTTAAAAGCTTTTGTCAAGTGAGCCGGAATTGACTCTTTTTTTTGCTCTTCAGAAGGGGAAAAAATGTAGCAACACCAATTTTCCTAATTTTGGGCTTGAGACTGGTTTCATTGGGCTTAACTAACAGAAAGTCTTCCTTAATATTCATTGTAGTTTGCAGAGTCAAGCTCAAGCTACGAGTTGGGTTATCGTAAGAAAAAATGGAATCCATGTTTATCTAATCGCAGTAGACATCAACAGAGATTACAGCGACAAACCCTATTATTGGGACAAATTTGTCGTGAAAGGAATGTTATTTCTTTACGACGAACCTCTTTCACTTTCGATAGACAGTATCTCACTTTTCTGCTATAATCAAGGTATAAGGAGCAAGCCACTCATGGGACTGGATGGCAAATAACTACGAGTAGTATTGGCCTCTTATAAGTAACATTCTCCAGAGGGTGTTGGTTCGTTCAAAAAGGAGAAAGAGCCGAACACCTGTGCCACAAAACAAGACAAGTAGCCCATCGAGTCCAAATCATAAAAAAAAATGTTTGCTCCAAAACGGAAACAAACCCCTTGGATACGGAGGAATACTTTGTTGACTAGCTTTAGCTATCGATTACGGACAACGATCGGATTCTGGAATGTGAAGACTCTCCTTAACTCTCAAAAACAAAGTCCTCAGAACGGCAAATTCCTCCAGCTGGAGAGGGAGCTCACGCGGTACAAGTTAAACATCTTAGGACTGAGTAAAATAAGATGGTAGGGAGCGACGGAGTGCTTTTCACAAATCGGGAAGACTATACTGCATTACTCTGGAAAACCAAATGGAATCGTTCGGGAGTTTGTAGAACTTATTTCAATATCAGCAGTAGGGAAGAGCCTCTTATCGTGGTGGCCTTATAATGACCGGATATTAACGGCCAGATTCCAGAGTACTGTAAGAAAAGTATGCATTAGCCAATGTTACGCACCGACTGAATGCTCGACTAAAGATGAAAAGGACAGCTTCTGTGATCAATTAGGTGCCCCATATAATTTATCGCTTAACGGTAACATCGTGATAGTGATGGGAGACCTCAATACCAAAGTTGAAAGTAGCAACCCCGTTCTCAGATACGTAATGGGTGTTCATGGAATTGGAGGCCGAAATGACAATGGTGAGTCGATTTTTGCAACGCTACCTAGACATTAGAAGCACTCTGTTTGAATACCATACACGCCACAAGATCAGCTGGGTTTCATCTGATAGGTAGAGAATATTAAATCAAATAGACCAGATCGCTATTAGCCGGCGATTTAGAAGCTATCTTTATGATGTCCGTAACAAGCGTGCAGCCGACATAAAAATGGAGCGTGACCACCACCTTATGGTAGCTAAAAATACCGACAGACTCTAGGATCTCGAAGTGCGCCAACAATTTAAGGATCATCTCAGCTTCGAAGCAGTAACTATCAATAAATCTGAGGAAGCAACTATAGATTAACACTGGATCTATGAAAAATGTTTTCACATCCGAAGCGGAGAGGTTTAATGGTAAAAGGTAGAGAAACCACAGTACATGGTAATTAACTTACTCCTGAAGGCGGATCGAGGAGCATATTTCACTCAAAGTTCAGTTTGCAACAGCTCCAGCAGCAGAGAAATCTAAACCAGAAGCCAAGAAAGGAAGTACAGTGTACTGCAAGACGCGATAAGCTAAACAACATCAATGTGCTAGCTGCACAAGCCGAGGAGGCAGCAAACCAGTGCGACAGTAGAAGCGTTTGAACTATTACCAACGAGTTTACAGGGGGACGGGGCATCAAAAAATGTCCTCTAAAAAAATGTTGACGATACCCTACATGTGGGGTGGCCGTGGTGTAGTGGTTACCAGCAATCGCTTCTCACTCGGAGGGTCCAGGTTCGAATCCTGCCCATTGCAAGTCAATTTTTCATTTGTGTAATTCTAACTCAGACAGAAAAATTCTGCGTGTGAAGGCATAACACTGACACGTAGATTTGGCTGTTGTAGAGTTTCAAGCACAAAAAAAATACTGTGAATTATACCTCGAATCACTCTGAGTGAAGAAAAAACTCTCCGTCCTATTCGGAATATGGAGAGCGAATATCGAAACCAAACACACCTGAGTTTCAAACCACTACTAAAACAATTTTCCTTTCTCTTCCTTCTACCTTTCCGCCCGCGCCAAGGCAACAGTAAAAGGGTATCTAACCCCGTAGGCGAGCGTAAATTATAAAAAAAAAATGTAGCGTACCTCGCGATGGTACTTAATCAGACGACTTAATCATATAATCATTGCGACTAAAATAGCAAACTTCTAAATTCGCACATCCCCCAGCAGGGCCCACACCCAATTATTGATTGAATCCCAGCGGAATTTTTCCAGATAGCGGGAAGTACATATGTACGAATTCATTGGCAGAGATACTGAGACCTATCGTAGCTAATGCATGGAAAAATGAGCGTTTTTCCAAGATGTGCAATCAGGAGATGATTGTTAAGCTGCCAAAAATGGCCAATTTGATAAATAAAAGAAATTGGCGTTGAATATTCATTCTGCCGGCAGTGGCCAAATAGTTCTACACATGATCAAAGTACATTTACACTCAACTCTCGATATCGAACAGGCAGGACTTCGCTCTGGATCCTCCTGCATCGATCATATAAACGCGTCGAGCATATGTAAGTCTCCGCTCTACGCTTCTCATCGATTTCGAGAAGGGTTTTGATGGCGTGAACCGGGATTTTGTATGGAAAGCCTTGCTATTATAAAGGCTACGTACGATGGTGCAAAATGTCGGGTTCTACACAACGGTAAATTATCAGAAGCCTTTGAAGTAGAAACCGGAGTTCGGCAGGGTTGTGTATGGTTGTTATGCCTGAGATATCTTGATTACGTTGATGATGTGTACACCAGATGAGTCAGGATATGGAAGCTCAAGCCAGGAGACTGGGGCTTAAAATAAATGCTACTAAAACCAAAGAGCTTGGTCTTTCAAGCTCTTTCTGGCGTGGACGAGTAACTTCCCAACTTAACATTGCTGAAATGTCTGCTGAATGTCGAGAAAGTGCAGAACTTTATTTATTTGGGTAGCACCATCTCGACTGGCGGCGGTACCGAAATCGATGTTAGTAGCAGAACCTGCTGCTTTTGGAATATGTTTTAATGTATGGAAAGCTATGTTTACAGCAATAGGACCAAGCTGCGACCAAGCAGTCAGTACTACTGTATGGGTGCAGTACTGGAAAGGTGATCACAGCATCATTCAGAATTTAATAGATGTCATGCGCATCATTTTGAGAGTATTTAGGCCAAACCAAATCTCAAACGCCGAATCCATATTAGAACAAGACAAAAACCAATCAAAAGCACTACAAGAAGAAGAAAATGCTTGTGGATTGGTCACACTTTAAGACGCGAAGGTAATTCTATTGCGAGGCATACCATTCAATTGAACCCACTTACGCAGTCAGGAAGAAGAGCTGGCCGCCAAAGGAATATGTGGCACAGAACAGTTGAGGGTAATTCGAGGACACTTGAAAAGAGCTGAAGAGAGATAAAGAACGTTGCAGAAAACAACGTCCAATGCCCCCTGAGGGGTCACAAGAAATAACTAACACTAAGAGGACTGAGAAGCGCCGATGTTTGCTTTCAGAAGAATTTGATTCTCGTACAGATATAGTACCTAATGCTGAAGAAACACTATTTGATCGTCCACAGGAGACATGTAATAAGTTCAGTCCCACATATTCTATTATCAGCATGAAGGAGGTTGTTGAAATCTATGTTTTGAAAGTCTCTGTAGTGATGATTCGGAATTCTGGTGCTAAACTGTGTATTGAGCGATAAGTAGATCAAAACAGGCGTCTTACAGAAAACTGGCCGCTGAAAAACGTGTTTGACATATCGCCAACGAAATAGAGTCTTAAAGAAATCTTATGTTAGTAGTCGGGTTGAGCAATTTCATTATGTCAAAGAGGAAAACTGACTTGTACCTATCTATTCAATTGCAAAGGATGAAACCACAGACAACTTAAAACACGATATATCGTTTCTAATATCTAACAATGGGGTGAAATTTGTACGTTTGCTTGACCTTTAGACCGCCTCAAGTATAAGATGCGGCGATACACATAATGTCAACGAAAATAAAGTGAATAATAGAACCCGGGGGTGATTGCCGTTTGAAACTACCTTTTAGTGACTTTTGAAGATATAGGGCTGCTCCGTCATCTATACGGCCAACTCCTTATTCTCAATCATTTTTAAAAAAATTTAAAAAACAAGAAAATGGTTTTAAATTATTTACAGCAGATCAGCAAGTTTAATTAGTGAAAATATCAATACATTTCGCTACTAAGTATACATTTAAGTATTCACTTACATTGATGGCTTGCCTTGATATGGTCAGAATAAAGAATGAACAACAGAGTAAGATAAAATTCGTTCTTATATTGGAAACGTACAAATTGAAAATTAAAATAACTAGACCACGTGCAAATAAATGGAAACCAAATTACATCTACTACTCGTAAGTCCTCATCAATTTCCGGTCCGCAATACCTCAATATCCGGATTCTCTAAAGAAAAATTCCTCAATACGGACATTTTTATCATTCACAATGTCAAGCAATCGACCCAATTCTTGTTCAAAAAACATTAACGCATTCCATTAAAATGTCGTAAAATATTTTCAGTTCCTTCCTTGCTGCCACTTTACAAGAATCCAAAGATCAAAAAGTTTATTGAAATAAAAGGCAATCCCCTCACTAACGAATGTCGCGCAGATAAGCGGATACATTTTCACATCTCGTAAATTCAATCTCAATCTCCTGGCCTCTTTAAAAACAAGCGCAAAAGCGGATATTATTTTCCAAGCTCTGCATTTCGTTCCCATGTCTTTCTTAACGTTACGTTACGTCTTTTGTCCTTTGTCCTTCATCCTTACTGATAGTATTATATAGTAGTCCGTGATAGTCGTTGGATATTCGATTTATTTTCACAGTCAGCTGCGAAACAATAATCGTAAAGAACAACTCGAGTAAAGCTAAAAGCTAAAGTAGAAAAGTTTCGCACGAATATATAAAGAAATATGTATGTATTGAGAGATCCTTCCATTTCACATTGACATACAATAGTTAGGTTAAATAATAAAAAAATAACAATAAAAATAAAAATAGAAAACAAGGACTCGCTTATTCCCGCTTCGAATGGAAGCCAATTAAATTGGAATTAAGTGAAAAAGGAAAAAATTGTTTAGCTTAAGGGAATGTCAGAATACATTTGAAAATAAACGGTCCGAATGATTCGAAGCGTCGTCAACATCATTGCCGACAGACTAAATGTGTTTTTCTTTTCATTTGACAACATGAACGCGGCATCACTCGGCAACAAACACAGATGTTGTGTGGTACCTACTCGTACTTCAGACGAATTTAAAGTCGCCGTATTCTCTTGGCATACAGATGGGATTCTAAGTGACGAACGGTGAACTATAAAATTAGCTCATCTCGGTAGGCATGGCTTGGATCTCGATTTAGTGCCCAATCTGGTGTTTGTTTTCTCTTCAAAATCGAGGCGTCTGCAAGTAAATTTCAAAACAATTTATGACACTCATTTTGACAATTGACAGATTGGTTTTGAGAACTGGTAGCCATGTACGAGTATCTATGCCCTGTCGTTCGTAAATAAGCAATTTCTCAAGCAATTCGTTACACTGATTACTATGTGTCTAACTTTGTTTAGTTAATGAGGGGGAATTCCATGAATTATGCCAGAGCTGACGGATTGTGTGGTACTCGTATGTTAAGGATGTGACTTGTTTATGAGTCCTTAATTTGCTTGATCTATGGAGACGTGTGTAAATAAAATTATAATGGCTAGGGCAAGTGTTTAAATTGTGTTGTCTTATTCTAAAGAAAATCCTTGATAATGAGGGGGAGGATTGATCTATTTGTATGGTAAAAGGAGAGAATTTTGAAACGTGTGTTTAGATTAGTAATAGACAGGTTGAGGCATTGTAAATAGGAATGGGAATTTATTTTAATTGGTGCCAGTGTAATGGAAACAAAATGCTTGGGTAAATTAATAAAATGTAAAAACTGCTAATTTGCCTGTCAAGACCTTATCGTAAGAATATCATGGCTCTTACAACCGCTTTAAGTGAGCCTACATCTTAACTCCTTTCTTACATACTCGTAATTTGCTGGAAATCCACATAATCAATCCCAATCTAAGCAGCGGTGATTACATTTAAATTTTATTTTCCTGGCACTTCTTCTAAAGGACAGATACGCACAGGTAATAATTGAGGAAACTATCAAATACAATCCATATATTCGGAGGGTTCAAGTACTGAAAAACGTTTAGATTGACTACCCGGATAAAAAAAGTAACCTGAGGATGGATCGAACAGAAGGATTCAAATGAAAGCCTGCCTACTTATTTGTATAGGGTTTTCCAATAAGGACTTGACAACTTTTTTTTTTAAATAAAACGCAAACCATTTGAGATATTTCAAAAACTTTATTATCGGCTTGAAGTACAATCAAAACATTTATGAATGGAACTCGACTTCGTTCATATGGCCAACGCGGGCACGCTTGCATCGGTCGATTCGTTGGACCCAATTTTCAACGACTCGACCACACATTTCGGCCGAAACGGCCGAGCTCTGAGCTCTTCCAACGTCGTCGGCGTGTTACCCAAAAAAAAACCAAGCGGCGTTAAATCGTACGAACGAGGCGGCCAATCGACTGGCCCATGTCTTGAGATAACACGCTCACTATACTTACTCTTCAATAAATCGATTGTAACGTGTGCTGTGTGGCTTGTGGGGTCATCCTGTTGAAACCACATGTCGTCCAAGTCCATATCTTCCAATTCGCGCGATAGCGCTGACCATTCACAATAACGTGACGATCGTTATCGTCGACGAAAAAATATGGCCCAATAACGCCGCCGGCATGCAAACCGCACCAAACAGTTATTTTTTGTGGATGAAGTGGTGATTCATGAAGCACATGTAGATTTTCATCCGACCAATAACGCATATTTTGCTTATTGACGAACCCATTGAGCCAAAAATGAGCTTCGTCACTGAAGATGATTTTGCGATGAAATTCATCATCTTGGCGCATCTTCTCCAGAACCCAATCGGAGAACGTACGTCGCTTCAAATGGTCCATCGGCTTCTATTCTTGAGTTAGATTGATCTTGTATGTTGGGTGTAAACCAAAATCCTTACGAAAAATACGCCATAATGTGGTCTGAGCGATGCCCAATTCTTGAGAACGCCGTGGAATTGACTGATTTGGATCGTTTGCTACGGACGCCTGAACGGCAGCGATATTTTCGACACTTCGACCAATCCGTTGTCTCACTGACACGGCAACATCACACAACGAATATGTAGACTCAAATTTTTGCACTAAACTTGTTATTGCCTGTCTACTAGGGCGAGAATTACGACCGAAAATTGGAGTTACCGGTCTTAGAGTTGCAGTCACCGACTCCGAATTTCGGTAGAAAATTTTTATAATTTGCAGACGTTGCTCGTTCGTGTTCTTTAGCATGGTGAAAATGTTGAGTTTACTGAATAAACCGACAGTGACAGTTTGATGATTAGTGAAAGAGTTCACAAATTAAATTCAAAGTTGTTAAGTCCCTATTGGAAAACCCTTGATAGCTTATCACAACTTCATAGAAAGTCCCCCGAGTTTTTCCAATTCTATACGGCATTCCATACTGCTAAAATTAATAAAAAAGGTTCGACCGATCAACAGTGTCAAAAGCAGCTTTGAAGTCAATAAAAAAGGCTTTCAGTTTTCGGTTCCATTTGATGAAAAACTCCGATAAGTTTTGTACGTAATACAAAAATATGATCTGTAGTAGAGTAGTAACCAGATCAATATCCAGTTTGCAATTCGTTTAAGTGCTTTCTTTCTTCTATACATCACATTAGTCGGTATTGCAGG
>OX422141.1:12811279-12970904 GCA_949129095.1 Volucella bombylans
AGCCATCCACAATGGTTGACCGCTAACTATATTCTATCCCACTTTCATAATCTGTATATATCAAAAAGTATATCTTCAAGGTTCTCTTCATTGGTGTCCTTGGTTTCCGGTTCCAGCTTCGCAATAGTTTCAGTTGTCCTCGTTTCTTCAGTACATCTCTCATCTGTTTTCTCAGGAAAAATGAGAACCGTCAAGCTTCATGCATTTTCTATGCTATTGTCATTTGGGGCAAACATCAGATCACGCACCACTTCGACCTTATTTTCCACAGGAATATAAACACGATACCCTTTTATATTATCATCATAGTGAACAAAGTATCGTCGCTTCGACAAGGGTTACGCCGTTTCTGTTTTGGAATATGGACGAAAATGTCACTTCCCAACATTCTAAGTTCCCTAATGTCAGATTTCTTTCCAACCCAAAGATCGTATGGACTTTTACCTTTAACAGGGTTGATCCCGTCGTAAACAGCCCTATTTACTGCCTCCGCCGCAGTCCCAAATTCTTTCCATGATGCATTGTCCTTGCTACTTCCACATTTGTTCGCATCTCACGCTCATCACGACCGGTTTGTTGCTCTGCAATATCCTTTCAGCTTCAACCAGCACATAGCATTTGGCAACACTGCCAATATTGTTGTAACGTTCTATGGTTCGAGACACTAAAGATTTATTGACACCGAAGTGTTGGCAAGCTCTAACGATAGCCACTTTTGACTTTCTAATCAAATATATCAACTCTCTGAAATCAGTTGCAGTTCAATTGGGCCAAACTGTACATACAGACATAGATTTACAAGTTCGGCGGGGATGCCAAAATTTGACACGGGTTTTCATATATTTACGAGTATATGGCTGTAGAATAGATAAATGCTTAGCTGGTGGCCATAGATTTAAACTACCTGGGTTCTTTTTTGTCAAGATCTACATACATATAAGGACCTGTCTGATTATTGGTAAAGAGTTTGCAATGCAAGAAAATTATCACGCAGGTCAGCGGTTGGTATAATATCATTCCTCTCAGTTCCCGACGAGAATAACAAAGAGGATAATGAGAAAGCCGACGCGTTGTCTCGATGTAGCTCAACCTTAGATGTCGCTCCTGCGAAGTTAGTCTGTTCCTCAATGGGACTCATCAATGGTAGAATTCTCCAACACTTTCTCTCTATTGTCAACTCTAGGTGGAACAGTCACGAAACCTGTACTATATCCACCAGACAGAAACGGCCCGCCAACAATAAAAACACGCCGAATGACTTAATCAGAAGAACTCGCACCGGACAGAAAGAATCAGAGCGAATACCACGGGTCAGCCAATTGGCTCACGCGCTCCCGAGTTAGACATTTCTTTAAACCCCAACTGCCGTAGCTGTAACAGCTCACACGAAAAGGAAACCCTATTCCACTTTCTCTGTGACTGTCACACGGCACTAACTTGAACCAGACATCGCACACTTCCCAAACTCTTTTTCAAGGAACGTATCATAGATTTTTGACATAAAATTTTAAAACCTTATTAATCTTCTGAAGTCTTGCTATGAGATATAAAATTGTACGTCGATCTACTTTTTGATGACTCGTTCCAATATATGCGACGTTATTCCTGCAATAGCGTGTCGAATGTTGGGCTCGAGCTAATCCAAAGTGGTTAGCTTGTTAGTGTAGACTAAGTGCTTGACGTAGCCCCAGAGAAAATAATCGAATTGTATCAAATCGCATCATCGCGGCGCCGAATTTATGAACGCTCGCCGTGAGATGTCCTAGTGGCCAAATTTCTCCTTCACAACATCGGGCGCTGAGTCGCTTGTATTGCATTTAGCGGCATCTTGTTAGGACCATAGCTCGGTTATATGGATGTTGTTGAAATCTGATCACAGAAAGTCGGGTAACGTCGCTCTATATCTGAAACCATTGACGGTAACCGTGTATCCTTCCTCATTTCGAAAGAAATAAGGTCCGATGATGCCGCCATGCCATAAACCACACCAAATAGTCAATTTTTGTAGATGCATTGATGCTCGGCTGAACACTTTTGGATTGTGTTGACTCCAATAATAGCATTTTAATTGTTGACATAGCCGCTGAGCTAAAAATCCTGATCACCAATCTTTCCAGCGCCGAATTAGCTAACTCACGGCTTTGTAAATGGTAGTCTGGCTTCAATTCTTAAGTCAGAACAATCCTATACGGACCGAGGCCCAAATCCAAAAGCGAAAAATAGACGGGTTGACTCTCTGGCGATGCCCAATTCAGCTGATCGGTTCCGAATCGATATTTCTGGGTCTTCTTCAATACTGGCCACTGAGGCGGCTATGTTTTCTTCCTTTTGCACAAATCTCTGTCTGATTAGTGACTTAAAACCCAAAAGAGTGTACTCACGCCCACGGTGTGACGAATTTCCATGATGACGACCGACCTCACGACGAAATTCACGTTGCGTATTTACGTTCTGCAAGCATAAAACGATGAATGATGCAATGGCAGACCTTATTGAATATTTTTACAGCGGGATGTGATTGGTAACTTCTACAGCTGCTGAAACATAACAATTGGAAAAACTAATATTGCTATCTGGTCACCCATTATTACCTTTCCATCCATATTTCTGCATGTTTCTGAGCAATTCGACATAGCCTCAATCGAGCCCTTCTTTCTTTTTATCGGTCGTGGAAACGACGAAAAAGATAACACGAAAGGAACAACAATGGAACGTATCCTTAAAACAAGATTGGCACATCTGATTGCCACCTGTGATCAAAGTGTGGATTAAACGCAATCACAGCGAAACAAACTTCTATCTGACCGTTTTAGAAAACGTCAATTTAAATGCAAACACGAGACCATTCCAAACTCTCCACACTATGAAACTGTCTAGGAAAACGCGGAACACGTATTTTTTCATTGCCCACGATATGAAACCGAGAGGACAGCCCTTAGAATTCTCGGTGAATGGCCCAATCTCTATGGGCAAGGAATCAACCTGCGAAAAACAGAGCTTGTCCTATTCACATATAAAATGATAATTCCACAATTTGACCTTCCTTTACTCATTGAGTTCACTAGCAGTTTTCGTCCTTAGGTAAACCACCGGATTCATTGTAATTGGCGGGTGAAATCTATTACATCAGATGGCTTCCTGACAATATTTTCACTCGCTTTCTGCACGTGATGGTGGTACCATAGAATTTGTCGAAAGTCGTTTTTAGAGATTCTATAAGAAAAAGCTCTGGCAGTCTCTTGCGATTATATCCGTTCGACCACAAATTACTTCATAATACATGTTCGTTGTTATGGCTTTGAGATACTCACGTTCTCGCCTGGCAAACATCAAGATACTGGTATGTTAACTCTTCGAAGCGCTCGGAAATAATTAATAACAGGGCTGTGTTTTATATCGATCACGATGTGATAAATCTGGTGACGATATTTTGATCAAGTGACTATTAGGTCCCTTGTGGATGTTGAATCTATGATGAGATATCACCCCGCCCTGAAATCAATTAGCCTGAGTCTTTTAGGTGTCTTTTAGGCTTTGTCTGCGAACTGAGTCGCCATAGATACTTTCCCTATTGTGTCATTGATGTCGACTCCGGCAACAAAATCTTTCTCACATAATTAGCAATTATTGATAATGGCACAGCTCTCAGTCGCTCTCAAGGCCGTTGTAGCAATTTTTTCGTTTCATATATTCTATACCATTCCACATAATTTCTAAATGCGAGTATAGCCCTGGTTTTTGTGGGCGTAAAGGATTATGGCTAGTCGTTTAAGTACCGGCAAGATATAAGTCTATGAATATTCGGGGCATGCAAAAGATAGTCGTTTTTTCTTTGTTTTTTTTTTTTAAGCAATATTCCTCAGATGCAACCTTCTCCAAGGCCTTGCTAAGCTCCAAGTTGTCCATATCTTCGATTCGTAGGAAATTTTACTGATACCATTCCAGTCCAACAATTCATAGAATCCTTCGTACATTTTGATGAAATGGGTTCTAACGTTTTAGTTGAAATTCGAACGTCTTACGTTTGTTTCGTGTTTTTTAAAAGTCGACATCCTGAGCCATCAAATTGTTGTGATTTTTTAATTATTTCTATTTTGTGCACTTCAGCCAGACCAAACTTTATGTAAACAGAAAACTAAACCTCGACAGATTCGGATGATGATTTGCAGATGGGATGAAGTTAGAAAAAAATGACGATGGCAAAATTGTAACTTCAGCAAAGCGGGTTGCTGTCCAATTTGGCTGCTCTGCTGAATTGCGTTCAGCTAAGGATGTAGTAAACAACATACGCGCCATACCAATCATTCTATCTTTCTGAGTTTAATCCAGTAGAACTTATGGATTTTTATGTATTCCTACATGCGCCATCCAATTTGTTTTATACGTTGGGAACACCAAGCCTCCCACTATGTCTTTTGGTCACTGCTGTATTATTTTTTCTACAATAGCACCAAAAAAAAACAAAAACCCACAACTTACTTTTGATTCTTTTGATCTTCGGTTTCTATCTTTTCGACAAAATCAATATCCGATACAGCCCGAACCTCAAACGATTGTCCATCAAATCAATCAACCACCTCCCTCTCTCCATTCGAAGTAATGTTTACCCCAATAATTGCACATGTTTTCAATTTGTTTGTTTGATTTTTCCTTCATCAGCAGTAGTATTCCCCACCAGTGAATGGAACCTGTCAACAAATCATTCAAACTATAAATGGAATCTGGTTTCGATTTGATGCCCGATGTTGGACTCGACCCTATCCAACGGTTTCGCGTACCTACTACTGTTGGGTGCCACTTTTGCAGCTTTTGCTGTTTTAGCCGCTGTCAGTGTCGATTTGTTCCATCCAAGTGGTGTTTAATTTTTCATTTGTGCCCCTTGGCATTTCTGACAGTGAGCAACATTCTTCGTTCATCATTCTGTAAGGGGAAATTTAATCCAACATCTTAGGATGAAATTGGATTTTCTAAACGAGTACTGCCAAAGCACAAATGTACACAAAAACACACAAAAGTACATCAAAACATATACAACAAAACAAGGGAGAAAAAATCATTCCAAATTGAACCAATTTGTTGAAGAAACGATGCGCACAAATGTTGCTTCGGAATCATAATTCTGTAGCTCTGGACCTACTTACTTCCTCGCATGTACTCGCACATACAAGCTTGTAGTTGCTGCGTGTTATATCTTATGATTGACGTCATGGGAAAGAGTTATCCCGTGACGATTTATGATTTCGTATTTCGTTCATGCAATGGAAAATGAAAAGTATCTGGGCGGTGTGTGAATTCTCTGGATCTTGAAACTCGAATCTCGAATATCATGCGAAAATTAAACAGAGGAATGATTGAGCTAAGTTAAAGACAAGAAATGGAACAGTTGGGAACTCTAGTTGGGTGATTTTAAGAATTATTTCGAAAACATGAATACATATGTTATTTGTCTGAAATTGGTTGAGCTCAGATGGGTTCTTGGAAAATTGATTGAGACAGCCAGAAGAGCTTTGAGATCAGCAGTAGCCTTATGGTTGCTATTATTTTCATGTTCCTGTGGAGAAGTGAATGTAAAGTAGCCGCTGTGGGATATGGGCAACATGAAAGGAAATTGATGTGCATTTCCGGAATCACTCTCTGAATGTAAAGTTCACCTCCACACTGGGAGCTTACTACATGAACAATTCACTCGAAATCGTACCAATTAATTTTTGAAATGGATCAGCGTTGCGATCACAGACATAATTAATTTTGTTACAGAAAGTGCAGTCATATTTCCTTAATATGGAGTTGGAGTGCATTCTGTGTAACATAGAATAACTTGGAATAGGCGTCATAGTAGCAGTATTGGCTAATGAATGCTGGTTCACTCTAAAACGAGATGATGCCTCTGCAGACGAGCACCTAAAGCAATACTACGAGTAGTAAGTCCTAATTTAACCACTTCTTCGAAAATCTCAAGCGCCATTATAGACCAGGACCATGAACCATGAAATATTTTATCGAAATGGCAACATGAGACGCCTTAACGGATACCTTGTTGATCACAATTGACTATCGACCACGGACAACGATTCGTTTCTGGAATTTCAGGACCCTCCTTTCCAACAGAATTGAGGGCCTCCGATATTCTTTACCTTCCAAAACTGGCAAAAGCTTTCTGGTATACTGTGGGAAACCAATGAACATGATTCGCGAATACATGATACGACTTTTACTTACCTAGAAACAGGTACTGCCGTGTGAAAAAACACCTGATGACAATGGGCATAGCACAAGACAATACATGTAGACTGTGCAATATGGATGTGGAAACAACAGAACACCTACTATGTGCCGGTAATGGTTTAATCAAAACACGTCAACGTTACCTAGGTAACTTCTAGCTCGAAGCGGCGGAAATAGCTGCCAGCTCACCTAAAGACTTAGCCGCCTTTCTCACAAATTGCGGCATCATAGATGAGCTCTAAATGGACGGTATCACAATAGGCCCATCTGTGGCCGCAGTGATCTGGGATTCAGTATACCACCTCCCACAACAATCTAATCTAATCTAATCTTCCTAGAGACAAGCTTTTATACTATTCACCTTACGATTAAAGGAGCCGACGGCGAGGTTCAAGGGTAAGGTCCCCAATTACGCTGATGAGCATGGCAGCGATAATTTTTATAGCAAACTGAGCACAAGATTTTAATGCCAAGATGGCCAACAATAACAACACGTGCAAATACTTGCCAATAAGGCCAGTGTTATACCAACAGGCTTCGGCATCCCAAAGTGTGCCAACAGATAAGGGGCCACCTTGCCACAAATGCAAGAACAATTGGAAGCTTTGGCTAATACTAGAGCGCTGTGAAAATAATTTCACGTCTGGAGCAGTCACCATTGCCGGTCTCGGAAAAGCAAAAACACATAACTGGCAGCAGATACCTGAATTCAAAGCATGAATTACAGCGAGGCTTCAATAGCGCAGCGCCCCAAACTAAAAGTCCAGTATCAAATAAAGAGAAAACAAGTATAACTTGGTGCAAAACGAGGCAGGCGTAACAATATCAATGAATTAGCCACCAAGGCCAAAGAAGCAGCAAGTATAGTATGCAGACGCTATAGCAGGACCGTCTATAAAATGGCTTAGAAACTTATTGGTGTTCCAAACTATATCCAGTAAAGGACTAGACGGGAATCTGCTAACTTCAGATGAGAAACAGCTTGGCTCTCTTCTTCAATGGATTAGAAACTACCTTTCGGAACGTTCAATTCCAGTTGTCTTGGATGGTTTCAAGTCTGATATTCACAAAATAAATGCTGGTGTGCCCCAGGGCTCCGTTCTGTCTCCGACACTCTTTTTAATTTTCATAAACGTTCTCTTATCTGTTACTTCTAATCCATTATATTCCTTTGCTGATGACAGTACTCTCTGCTTTTCATATTCGTTCCCGGACTCATTGTAGAATGGTGGCTCACTTGGTGGCTGTAGAATGTCAAGTTCATTAAATTCCGATATTAAGAGCATAACCAATTGGGTTACTATCAACAGAGTGGGATTTAATGCTTCCAAAACACATGCAGTCTGCTGTCGTTAAAGCGAAATCTAAACACCCAGCCATTGCCCATGAATTGCATTTGCATCGTCGAAACTGAAAAACTTTCCATTCTCGGTATGCGTGTCAATGACAACTTACGTTGGAATGACCACATATTGGATGTCGCCAAAAATGCTGCGAAATGTCTAGGTTTTCTCAAACGATGTAAGAAATACTTTTCCCCTTCTGAGCTGGCCTTGATATATAAGACATTCGCCATCCGCCCAAAATTGGATTATAATCTTGTCAGGTGCGCTTAAAACATCCCTGCACGTGCTAGATAAGATTCAAAACCGTGCGATAAAACTCATAGGACACCCTCGAACATCGACGAAATGTCTCGTGTCTCACACTGTTTTATCGCTATTACCACCATCAGTGCTCCATTGAAATCGCCAGTAGCATTCCGCCCCTTCAAACCTTTAACCGTAGCACACGTCTCCCTATGAATGCTCATCAGTATCCCCTCAAGACCACTTTCGGACGTACTCTGAAGTATCGTGATCGATTCCTAAGCCAAACAACTCGCTTGTGGAATGCCTTGCCGAGCTCTCTATTTCCTAGTCATTATACTATTCAGACATTTAAAACCAACGTACATCAACGAATTTTCTGCCGAAATTCGGAGTCGGTGACTGCAACTTTAAGAGCGTTAACTCCAATTTTCGGTCGTAATTCTCGCCCTAGTAGACAGGCAATAACAAGTTTAGTGCAAAAATTTGAATCTACATATTCGTTGTGTAATGTTGCCGTGCTATTGAGACAACGGGTTGGTCGAAGTGTCGAAAATATCGCTGCCGTTCAGGCGTCCGTACCAAACGATTGAAATCAGTCAATTCCACGGTTTTCTCAAGAATTGGCCATCGCTCAGACCACATTATGGCGTATTTTGGTTTACACCCATCCAAGATCAAGCTGACTCAAGAATTGAAGCCGATGGACCATTTGAAGTGACGTACGTTCTCCGTTTGGATTCTGGAGAAGATGCGCCAAGATGATGAATTTCATCGCAAAATCATCTTTAGTGACGAAGCTCATTTTTGGCTCAATGGGTTCGTCAATAAGCAAAATATGCGTTATTGGTCGGGTGAAAATCCACACGTGCTTCATGAATCACCACTTCATCCACAAAAAATAACTGTTTGGTGCGGTTTGCATGCCGGCGACGTTATTGACGATAACGAACGTCACGTTACTGTGAATGGTCAGCGTTATCGCGCTATGATCGCCGATTATTTTTGGCCCTAATTGGAAGATATGGACTTGGACGACATGTGGTTTCAACAGGATGGCGCCACAAGCAATACAGCACACGCTACAATCGATTTATTGAAGAGTAAGTATGGTGAGCGTGTTATCTCAAGACATGGGCCAGTCGATTGGCCGCCTCGTTCGTGCGATTTAACGCTGCTTGACTATTTTCTGTGGGGCTACGTTAAGTCATTGGCTTATGCCAACACGCCGACGACGTTGGAAGAGCTCTGTGCCAACTTTGAACGCGAAATAGCGGCCGTTTCGGCTGAAATGTGTGGCCGAGTTGTTGAAAATGGGATCCAACGAATCGACCGCTGCGAACGTGCCAGCGGTGGCCATATGAACGAAGTCGAGTTCCATTCATAAATGTTTTGATTGTACTTCAGGCCGATAATAAAGTTTTTGAAATATCTCAAATGGTTTGCGTTTTGTTTAAAAAAAAGGTGTCAAGGTCTTATTGGACTATACAAGGCGTTTCGGGGGCTCGCTAAATTTATTTAAAGTAATTGTGGAAAAGACACATGCAAGACACATGAGCGCTAGAGTAGGATACCCAGAGATCTAGCAATGCTACACGCTTTGACTGCTATAATCTCTCTGTCGATTTAAAGATTTCAGTTTTCGACAGGTGAGATTGGCAACACCAAAATCATCCCACACCACTTGTTATGTATCAGAAATATTTCAGCAATTTGGTTTGAGATATTTTGTCTCAATATGACTTTTCTCCGAATTGGAAACGCAATAGCATTTTCATGATTTTCTCTTTTTCCTCAAATGCCATCGCTTGAACATCTTCGTAACATATATCCTTGTTTTGTAAATCAAATGTGCCATCTTTTGTTGAGTTCTTGAAAAAATGTTTTATTTCTCTCATATTACAAAATAAATAATGACGGGAAGAGAATAACAAAAATGACATCAATCCATTGGCAATTGAATCGTCTATACCATTTCGTATTGAACACGTGCCTGTGTTAAAGGCTTTTCCAGGCACACACAACAGGACTGGTAAGAAGGCGATGTCTTTTATTTTTATGGCTCAAAACATGGTTACATGGAAAAAATATTCTCGATATCAAATATGCCCCTGGTTATTTTTTTTTGGGCTTCGAAAGTTCCAACCCAATGTTTATATGTTTTGTTGAGATGTTTTGATTTCTTTGTCTGCCTTTTATTTTGGATGTGTGTATCTTTTCGGTTACAAGCGAGTAGTAGGAGAAAGATTGGTTTCCAATGTAATAGCACCGTGGTCGTAAAATGTTCCTTAAATCCTTACAGGGACAAGCAAGATATTGCTTTACATGTTGTTTTTTTTTTTTTTTTTCTTTTTCAGATGTTACTTACTTAAGGATTTGTCTTGAAATGTGTTTGGCAATGTTGTTATTGATTTCTAGCAGTAAGCCAGTTTCAATCAATTTTATGATATAGTACTAAGTGAACTTTATAGCCAATACAATTGCAGTAAACAGTATCCAATCCAATGAAACCAAAAGTTGGTTTGTGTAGTACATAGTTGAATTAGAAAGATGTGTGTGTCTATTTAAATGAATCGTTGATATTAGCATACCATCCTTCAACATAGTCCATTAGCCATCTATTTACAGACATAGCGATAGAGCATGTTTTCCCTATGGCAAGTCAACATACCTCAGATGCACATTCACGTAACTCTGTCCCATTTATGCGTGTGTCTTTAGCCTTTACTTTTAGATATCCGGTTTTGGTATTTCAAAAAACGATCAACAAGAATCTGATTTGCAGCACCAGCTCATCTCGATTAAGATTCCAATTTTACAATCTCAAATCCATGTTCAACACCGTAAATGCCTGCCGGAACCGGGGTTATATGGTCTGCCTCAAGTATGATAAAAATCGCATTTAAAGGGACGAGTACCACAGCCTGTACCAGACGCACAGCATCCGAATAACACCCTTGATGAACGAATGTGCATTCATCTAAATCAAGATACAAACTGAGCAAACGCATTGAAATTAATGTTTCATAAATTTCTGCTTCCCTTCTGTTTGGACGAAGTTTGAATGGAAGGGATTATCTCAAGCGGGACCGTGCGCTCAGGAATACCTAATGAAAATTAACCTTCCAAGAATATTTTCATCGAAATGTATCTGCCGCCTCGTTTATTCGTTCATTTGCTTCGGTTGCTGTTTACACATGTCTCACGAAAGAAGTGAAAATATGGAAACAGATTTCCATTTATCACTTGATTTGTTTTTTTTTTTTTGTTGTCCTTTTTCTCTTTCTTCGCTCGTTTCTTGAAATGAGGATTCGTGTAAATGGTCCTCATGGGAGGTGGAAAGCACAAAAATGAATGAAAAATGTGCAACTTCCAGACTACGAGTACGGTTTGAAAATTTGATAGATACACCAGTCATTCTAGAGATACCGTCAGGAAGGATTCATATATAATGTACAACATACAACATAGGTGGCAGCTACAGAACAAAATAAAAAAGAAAGTCGTGAAAGTGAAATGTATTGGAGAAATGGCAATCTAAGGCACAAAATGTTTCTATGATTCATGAGTGCAGGTGGCCACCGTTTTCACCAACAATTCATTTGTCTTTCGTATTTTGGTTTAGCACACCCTGTAGGACGAGGGAATGCTTTACTTCGGTATATTACCGGAAGCAGAACCAAGATCAAACAATAGCACAAAGCACGATTTTTTTCAAAAGCAAGCCCAAAAAGCACACTGATCATGGTGATCCTGATCCAGAGAATACCACATTTTCTAATACCATTTATACCAGATACCACCTTGTTAAAAGCCATAAACTTGATGAAAAAAGCATCCAAGTAGTAAACATAAAATATGTTTAGTAACAAGGGTATGTTGATGAATTCGAAAACTGTGAGAAGGCTTGCTAATGGGAAGACGTGTTTCTTACATTAATTGCAGCCTCATTTCATCTTCCCTCACTCTACATGATGGTCATGAGAGACTTTAAATCCGCTGTCAACCTTGATTATCTGTCGACACTCGGATGTCGCAGAGCATTGCATCATTGATGAACTGGCTAGACTCAGAGCAAATACTCCAAAGGTTTGTAACATCATGCCACTACCATTCTTAGCCAAACAAGTAAGACACTTTCAAGAATTCTTTAAGGCCAGTAATATCCCCCAGACGCGATCAGGAGAACAAATGAACCTCAATAGACAAGGCATCTTCAAACTCACAATCATAATCACGGGACTCTGTACTCTTTTATCCAAAGACACGCTCAGAGATTGAGTATTTCTCACAACGATTTCCCATGAGCGGACAAGAATAATAAACAAATTCACTTTGAAACAGTCTTGCGTTTACATGACAATTACCACTTCCAAACTCTTAATGATCCCTGTCCTATAAAGGGCACCAACCTTGGGAAAATGATTAAAAAACCGCCTTAGTTTCAGCAGCAGCTAGAGGCAACAGACAGGCCGAACTTCCTATGTCAGATATTTGAAAAAGTATGTCCTAAAGGACTGAGAGCTCTTCTTATATTGCCTAGGCTTGGAAAATTCATTTCGTTGCTGCATCCATAAAATATGTAACAAGCGGAGAATGGGATGAAGTTTTCATTGCATTAACTTAGCATACTTCCAACATGATATCAGAAAGTGATATCAGGAAGACGCTTATAATACCTTTTTTGGACAGAATCTAGTACAGAATCCAGAATGTCATACAATCACCCAACTTGGACGACAAAAACTCATCGACTCAATCACATCCAACAGGAAAGCTATCTATATTATCAACCAGAAAGTACCATGGGGGTTTCAATTCAATACTCGTACATCGACTTCTAAATCAATACAAATTCCCAACCTTACTGCACAATCCTCTAGTCAACTAGAGAAGCTTTATGACGGAGCTTGGCAAATGCTTTAAAACCCCCCTTACCTTAGAAAAAAAAAAATTTAAGTAAAGGGAGCTGTGAATTTGTTGGGGAGAAACTTGTCTGTTCAATGGTGGTATGCAGATCTACACCTAGGCAGTCGAAAAGCTGCTAATTAGGTCACCTAAACCGAATTCGTAAGATGGCTGGTATTTTTAAAAAAACCAACACAAAAGAATATAGGTGAAACCAACCGTCAATGTCCTTATATTGTAGATTACAAGTCAATCAAGTGGAAACACTCAGTAAATTGAATACCACTCACACTCGTTCGCAAACTATAAGCCCACTTCTTACGAATTTATAAGATTAGAACCCTTTTACTACCAACTTCTATTACTGGAACTGTGACGTGGTCAATCGTGGTGATAACCAACTGATTCCTTTGGTGGCTTCACATCTCTTGGTACCAGGGGTATATTTCCGAATGTAATAGGTGTTTTCCTTGCAGGTCCAGATATTTGAATAGAGATTACATGCCAAATTAGCTGTCACATTCAGCTGCTGAGCTTCTTTTAGTTTCAGTACAGCTGGCCACTTCATCATGGAAATATTGACGCTAGAACAACGATTTCAAATTGTTGAAATTTATTTCCAAAATCGAAGCTGTGTTCAGGGATGCGGCTCATTTCTGGTTAAACGGCTACGTAAACAGGTTGAATTGCCATATTTCGAGCAAGGACACTGTCCAAGAAGTTCTTTAAAAATGAAGCATTAGCACAAGTTACTGCCAATAGTCACCGGTACAATGAGATGGTCGATTGTTGGAAGATTTGCTTGTCATCCATGTAGAAGAACTGTGGTTTCAAGAGGACGGCGCTCCACCACATACAACCGACGAACACGATTTGACAATAGAGTCATTTTCTGAAATGGACCCGTCAACTGGACACCAATATCCTGCGGTTTAACGCCATTGGATTATTTTGTATGGGACTACGTCAAGTTACTAGTTTATGTCAATTAACCAGGAACGATTGACGCTTTAGAGCAAAACATTGTTCGAGTAATACGCGATATACCTACGCCCCGAATTGTTCGCAAAAGTGGTCAAGAATTTCAACTCTTTTACTAGGCAATCCTGGTAGACAAATGCAAAAAACTATTTTCAAATATTTAGTGGCATGAAATAGTGTTGGGAATGAATTTAACAAGTCGTCACCAGGATAATTTCTTTGGTTTTTATTTATGCAAAACGCCTAAGCCACTTGAAAAAATATCCTTTATAGATTCAAACCTCCAAAACTCAACGGAATGGAACAGTACCTTTCGGATAGCGCGAAGTATCTCGGTGTGATTCTGGACAAAAAACTGAACTGGAATCTTAAAACAGCGGAAATAATCAAAAAGGCATATAATGCTCTTTTTATCTGCAAAAGAACAGTAGGAACAATTTGGGGCTTAAAACCTTCTATGGTGTATTGGCTGAATACGGTGGCGGTAAGATCCATACTTACATACGGCGCACGCAACAAACAAGAAAACGGTTATCTTCTCAGAAGACCCAGAACCAAGAGTGTCTACCGGACGCAAGCAGTGACTTCCAATCAGAGGTCCTGGCTGTCCTCAGCTAATGCAGATGAGATCGGTATCCGAAAGAGATATCGCTATCTACATCGATAGCCAGGCCGCACTCAAGGCAATGGAATCAACCAACGTCAACTCTGATACAGTCAGGGGCTGTCGCACAGTGCTTAGGCACTATGCAGTCAGATCTGGCTAAGACTGTGCTGGATGCCAGGGACTGAAGAATTAAAGGAAATGAACAAGCCGACGAGCTTGCAATAAAAGGAGGGCTACTCGACAATAGTGAGGTTGTCAACATCAAACCACCCCTTTGCATAGTGAGGGGTACTATCGAGGAAAAAATCATAAAGACTGCCAACCTAAGGTGGTCAAGCCTTGAAGGACGCAAGACATCCAAGCCGCTTTAGCCGCTTTAGCCGCTTTAGCCGCTTTTTGACGGCAAAAGATCTAGGAAGTTAATAAAAGTAAACAGGGATAAGCTTACGACAGTAATCCTGACAAGACACTGTCTCCTGCGGCAGCACACAAAGAGACTCAAATTGTCAGATACATATCTGCAGATTCTGTTGTGAGATGCAAGCTATTGAAGACATAACACACATACAGTGTGAATGCGAAGCAATATCGCGGAGTCGAAGAAAATTTTTAGGGAAATACTTCTTCGAAACCCTAGAGGAAATAGACGGCACGAACTTCAAAGGCCTTCTTGGCTTTTGCAAGAAAATTGGGTGTTTCACCAGGGCGATTGCTTAGGTTTTTGCTATTTGAAGACAAATTCAATTAGTTCCACAGGCACCACGATGGGCCCGATTTGGTACCTAGTGTCTGTATGATGGCATATTCATCACACCCCTGTTTAACCTAACCTAACCTAACCCGGATCAGTTGCTACCATTTCTGAAGGACATCTTCTTTAATAGCCTGGCGTTTGTACGGGGTTCATTCTGAATCCCAGGTGCATAGTGAGAATAATTTGTATGCAGAAAGTCGACAAAGATGACTACCACTCGGTAAGAGTTTCGCACCCATCAGACTAAATTCCTTCATGCTTAAGTGCATGGCGAGAATGTGAGAGTTCCATGTGCGCAGAACTACTTTGCGAATGCATTTTCTGTTTAACATAATATACAACAAGCTTAGGAGATCCTGTGCAATTGGTCCAAATTCAAGTGGACAGGCATTAAGCGTCATCTTATGGTCTCATATGTAACTCGACCAGAGAATATGGCTTAAGGGTTAAGACGGTTAAAGTAATGCTAACGAACAGAACCTTGGTTGCGAATAGTGACTGTGAGAAATATGTGATTTCGGGCTTGATTGTCAGGCTCCACTATTATGATGTACGAGGGGCTTTCAATATATTTTCGATATCGATATGAAGGAAAATGCGAATTCAATTTAAATTGTTTTTATTTTTCAATATAATCTCCCCTAACATCAATGCATTTGTTACATCTTGAGATAAGCTTTTTTAAACCCTCAAATAAAATAAATAATAAATATCAATAAAAATAAATTTCCTCTTTCTCTGCAAAATACCCATTTATTGCCGACTTGAGTTCTTCATCATCCGAAAATCTTTTTCCACGAAGACATTTTTTCAAAGCCTGAAACAGGAAATAATCACTAGGGGCAAGGTCTGGACTATAGGGTGGGTGTTGGATTTCTTCGAAACCACAATTTCGCGCAGCAGCCTTGGAAACTCGCGCCGTGTGAACAGGAGCGTTGTCATGAAGAAGCAACACACCCGCTGCGAGTTTACCCCGTCTTTTCTTTTTAATTTCCTCCCGCAAATTATGCAAAGTGGAAGCGTAGGATGTGGCGTTGATGGTTTCACCTTTTTTTTATACTCAATGAGCAAGATTCCCTTTGAGTTCCAAAAACTGTGGACATGAGCTTCCCGGCAGACGGAGTGACTTTGAACTTCTTCGGGGGGTCTGTTCCGTTTTTATGCCACTGCATGGACTCTTGTTTGCTTTCAGGGTCATAGTGGTGGACCCATGTTTCGTCCCCAGTAACAATTCGATCCGTAACACCGTCCGCGTTCTCACTACACATCTCCAAAAGCTCTCTACAGCATGCGATTCTCACTTTTTTCTGAGGCGCTGTGAGCATTCGTGGCATCCACCTTGCACTGACCATTGAAAGGTTAAGATGGTCATGAAGAATGGTGTGAATGGTACCAATTGAAAGCTTGGTGATCTCTGCCATCATTTTCACCTTTATTCGGGCATCCTCAAGAACAAGTTTTTCGACTTCTTTGATGCTTTCTCCCGTACAAGCAGTAGCCGGGACGCCGGAGCGGTGGTCGTCTTCAATGCTCTCTCTGCCTCTCTTGAACTCACTTGACCACTTTTGCACAGTCGATAATGAAAGTGCGGAACCCTGGTAAACAGCCACCATCTCTTCATGAATAGTTTTTTGACTTTTTCCTTGCTTAGTGAGAAATTTAATTACAGCGCGATGCTCAATTTTCACCATCATCGTCTCAGTTGCCATTATGATTCTGTTTAACTAGAGATAAAACGCGAATTAATAATCACATTTATATGAAATTTTACATGAATGCACTAAAATAATAGTATTACTTGATAATTATATTTTCATATTATATTTATACAATTTATATATACAACCACAGCTTCACCCCGATACAGAGAATATGTTGAACGCCCCTCGTATGTTGGTCGCTACTCTGCTTAAGGTTCTCAATGTCTCTAGTGTCTACGTTCACGAACATCTTGTGTTGAAACGCGCGTTTCTTCGATAAGTCCAATTATTGAGGTATTTAGATCACGTAGAAAATCTCCAAGGTGTTGTCGACTTTCTGACGGTGTAAGATGGTTTTGTTTTTTTCCATAACATGAACATAAGCCCTCGTAGGGGCTAGTCCTAGTCTTAGTTGACTTTCATATTGCAGGCAGATCTTCTGACCCCCGGCAGGAAGGAGGTACTGCTATGCTTGTTGAGAAGGTAGTGACGACCCTACAGTGTAGTCTTCAGCACATATCAGGCTGAACGTACTATCATATACCCAGTTGGTTGGCAGTTTATGATGAAGCACTTTTTAAGATCTGACAAACTCCTACATGACTTTTGTAGAACCACACTGTAAGCAAATAATTGGTCGGCCATAGTTTACGGTGGTGAAAACCTTTTGTGCGGAACTTAACTTATACCTGGCCACGGCCCCTAAATGTAGCTCATATTAGTACTACTCGTAAAAAAGGGTTTTTCAATAGGGACATAACAATTTTGTATTTTAATACAAACGCACTCTTAAAATGTCAATGTCAAAACGTCAGTCAAGGTTTAGATTTTTATCACGGTGAAGTTCACGAACGAGCAACGTTTGGAAATTGTTGGGTTGGCAATTAAGTATTTGCCGAATTCACACACACATAGTTGTCTTTGGACATATTTTTTAATGGCTTCTGCCAATGATACAATTTTTTCCATTTGACATTTGTTAGCTGTCAGTCTTAATTTGCTTTAGAAGCAAATGGTGCGTATTTTTGTGAAAAGGTATTACTTTGACGTCAGTTTTAATATGGAGTGAAAAAACAGACATTGTCGTCATATTTTACTTTTTTTATTTCCGTAAAGGAAAGAACGCGGCGAAATTTGCTAAAAAGCTACTTGATGTGTATGGTGAAGAAGCCTTAAAAGAAAGACAGTGCCGGAATGGGTGTGACAAATTTCGTTCCGGAGATTTTTCAATGATGATGAACAACGATCAGGTCAACCAGATGGACTTAATGACAATCAACTTAAAGCTATGTTGTAATCGAGATCGAGAGATAGCAAAAAGAAACTCGCTAAGAAGCCTGATATTAGGGTTTCACATGATTTGAAAGAAATTCATTTAACGAACCGGCTGACCCTTTTTTGCAACGAATCATATTTGGCTATGAAAAAACGATTGTTTACAGTAACGTCAATCGAAAACGATCATGGTCAAGGCTTGATGAGCCAGCACAATACACTTCAAAAGCTGATGACCAAAACAAGATTTTGCTCCCAATTTGGTGGAATTGAGAAGGTGTGGTGTATTTCGAGCTGCTTCCAAGGAATGGAACAATCAATTCGTATGTGTACTGTCAACAACTGGACAGAATCAACGAAACACGGCCAGAATGGGTCCATCGAAAAGATGTCACTTTTCACCAGGCCACATACCTTGCCAAAAATTATTGGAGCTTGGTTGGGAATTGATGTTACATCCACCATATAGCCTGACTTTTCTCCATCAGATTACCATTTATTTCGATCTTTGCAAAATCTTTTTGAATGGTAAAGCTTTCAATGATGATGACGCTGTGAAATCGAACTTGGTTCAGTTTTATGCCGATAAAGATCAGAAGTTCTGCGTACGTGGAATTATGAAGTTGCCAGAAAGATGGCAAAAGATCATCGAACAAAATGGAAACCATATCATTGATCAAAGTTTGGCTGTGTGTGCTATAGTGGATAGATTCGAGTCAACATATTCACTATTGAATGTTCCTGTGCCAGTGAGACAAAGCACCCGTAGAAGAACTGAAAATATCGCAGCCGTAAGTGTTTCAGTTGGAACTGAGCCAAATCAGTAAACTCCACGTCGTTCATAGGAATTGGGAACCTCTCAGGTATTAGCCTATAACCTTAAAAGATCAAATTAACTTAAAAACTGAAGCCTCTTAATCATCTGAAGCGCCGAAATTTCTCCGATTGGGCTTTGCAAAAGTTTGCAGAAAACCCTGAAATTGAAGCTCATTTTTGGCTTGATGGCTTTGTGGCTTAATGCAGAGTTTTGGACAGCAATAGCCTCACATTTACTTAAAGAAAGTCCATTGCATCCATAAAAAATGACCGTGTGGTGTGGATTTCATGCCGAAGGTTTGATGTTACAGTCAATGGAGTTCGCTATTGTGCCATGTTAGAAGACTATTTTTGGCCGGAATTGGATGAACTTAGCATCAGCGATATGTTGTTCCAACAAGATGGTGCCACATGTTACACAGCTGGTCAAATAATTGATCTAGTGAAGGGGACGTTCGGTAATCGCATAATCTCGAGAAAACGTCGTTGAAGATCTGTTTATGGGATTACGTTAAATCGTTGGTTTATGCCAATAAGCCAACAATGTTAGAAGAGTTCAGGAACGAACCCAAAATTGCCAACGTTCGGACAGTGGTGGAAATTTGGCTCCGAAGAATCAATCGCTGCAAACGTGCTCTCAGTGGTCATGTGAACGAGATCGAATTCCATACCTAACATGTGAACTACACCTGCAATAAATTTTAGCCCTATATTTCAATTATTTAAATGCAAAATTGCTATGTCCTTAATTTAAAACTCTAAGAAAGTGTTACGGTTTGTGAATGATTCCAGTGAATGATTAACGGCTGGCCACTCTTAATATTGGTTTACTTATTCCATACCACACTAAATTCGTGGTCACAGAACATAGAAAATGTGTTAGGCCTTCCATCTATGCCGCCACATGTTCGTACTTTAAGCTTTAATTCTCGGGAACACTACCCAAATCGAAATGTCCTTCAACTGGAAATGATCCCAACTTCATTTCAATGTTCGCTAAGAATTTTCCTCACTGTCTCAGTTTATCTTTCGTTCGGTTTCGTGATATACGAACACGAGCTACTCCAATGTTATGCGTGCGTGTGTGAACATGACAGGATATCATTTCGATTTCCTGCTTGTTCATTTTCATCGCGTGATTTTTTTTTTATTTGTGTATTCCTCATGATTTCCAGTGTCCCCAATCATCCTGTACAAGGGCGGTAGTGAGAAGAAATTCTTTATGAATTATACGTCATGAATTTATATTATTTCCTGTTGAAAGGATACAATGTCCTTACCGATCGGCAAGAGAAAAAGGAAAGAAATCTCTGCTTACTTATGTACCCACATGTGTGTATGGCTTTGCTTGGAAAATATCTCAGATATGAATATGTTCCGTTTAACGTTATTTCAGAGCACGAGCACGGAATCGAAATAATGTGACTCAGTTCGGTGATGTTCATGTGGGTGGTGGGTTAAGTTATGCTCTATTGGCGTATATCCTTAATGAAATGGCATTGAAAGGATATACACGTATGTATAAGCACTCGAACATCACATGTGTGCATATATTTGTGTAAATGAAAGGCACTTTTCGTTGTTTTCTTTTTCCGTTTCTGGCGGTGCTCGACTGCTTAAGGTGCGTGAAATATTCTTAGATCGTAATTTGTAGGTAAGCCTTCTGGGTGCGCATTTTCTGGATTTGTTGTTTTTTTTCTTGTTGAAAATTTATGCTAAGTAATAATAACTGCTGTAGGTGCTAGAGGTAATTTTTCTCTTCTCTCTGTGGTTTGATTGAAAATGCTAATGTTAACAAATTTACTTATGTCAATAAGGTAGAGGATTTGACTATATGGAAGAGGATTCGTTAAGATTTCTTAACATACCCAAAGAGTGGAATACAAAAATTAGATGCTAGGTAGACATGCGGAAGTAATTGGGCTACGTGAAGCGGTATTTCATCCTTTTGATATGACTACATTAGCACGAGTGTCTAGGCATATGTGTGCACATTTAATTGTGGGTGTTCTTATTCATACGTCGTTTCCAATTAATAGAAGCAGTAATTTTAGCCGCGTTTATTACTTGACTAATTTGAAGACTGATTGAAATGTTGAGTACACAAAACGACACGGCCTCTCCAGCAAGCTTTGTTGTCTCCCAGCTGCTTTTCACATCGCGCAAACTGAGTGTAGTCATCATCGTTGGAAGGATTGGACGACTTTTCGAGTTAGAGAGCTGACATCTATCGGTTGTACATGTCTCAGCCATCTAAGTTGATGATTTCTGAACCCTTTAGCTAAGTCCATGTTGGTAGATCACCCGTTTTCTCCCGAAATGACATCAACCTATTTGATTCTCTATGTCATAGAGAAGGACTTAAACGATCAACATTTTATGGAGCGCTAAAATCAGAGCAATAACAATGAGACAGCGTTCTTTGAATGATCGGAGCCTGGGAAGAAAAAGTATTTGAATTTTTTGAAGTTATCACCATCACCATCGCTTCTACTTCAAAGCTTGCGAATGCACCATAAACAGGTGTCGTGTTCTGTCGATAATGTCTATCTAATCGCTTAGGCAGGTAGTTGTAGAGTTGAAATTCGTGCCTCTGGTGTTAGCCTGCGAGTTGTACAAAATGGTCTCAAGTACGATATTGAAGAAATCGCATGACTGTGATTCGTAATTTCAAAAGTAATTTTTTTGCACCAAAGGTATCGGCAAAATCACTACTGACCCTCACGGAACAAGGAGCTACTAGGATGGTTAGACTGGATATGGCTTTGTACAATTTTACCCGACATAAGCTGTTACAAGCGTCCTCAAAATGGACAAACAGGTGGAATTCGAAAGTCTTTTTTAGGATCTCTTGTTATGTATTGCATGCTGGCATTCCTGGCCGGAAACCATACTGATAAGTACAGGTTAGGTGGTTGAGAAAAATATTTTAGGCGTTTATATAGTACGGCAATGTTATGGAGATGATCTGGTTCACGTTGTTAATAATATAACGGCAGCTGGTTGGATAGCGGAAGCCTTTTCAGGCTTCAGGTTGAATATGGCTATCCTCACTTTGCCTGGGTAGGATGAATGGAATTGTTGTTCATTGTCGCCCAAGTTGAATGGTTCCATCTCTCTGACATCGACATCTGACAACCTTCACATGCTGACATTTATACTCGTAGTATTGACTAGTAACTAAGCTGATAGAGTCAAATGAGCAAACTTTAGCCACATGTAGTAGTATGTGTTCTAATATCTAACCTCCGAGATTATATACCATACCACAAGGATGACAAGAGTCTATATAAAAACCCCTTTAGAGTTTCTTGCCAACCATTTCCCTTAACTCCAAAGAGACAACGATTGGCAATTTAAATTAGAGTTTCTAGCAATGCCAAGATACACAACTTATGCGCTGTTTTGGCATTTAAGATATCCATAGACTTATCTTGGCTAAAACTAGATATTGATCCTAGTCTACACTAGCAGCTCGAAATGTTCGGAAATCTACATGTATGATAAAGGGTGACCAGATAAGAACGATAAGAAAATTTTTTAAATACAACAACAACGGTGTGAGATATAAAATTGATTCGGACTTTATTTTGTAGCTACGTTCATGCCATTATGTGTGGCATAGCACATCATTCAAATGGCCGCCTCGGAACGGCTGGCAGTGCTTCAAGCGGTCGGTCTAATTTTTGATGACTCGGTCCAATATATGCGGCGTTATTTCGGCAATAGCGTGGCGAATGTTGACCTCGAGCTCGTCCAAAGTGGTTAGATTGTCAGCGTAGAGTAAGGACTTGACGAAGCCCCAGAGAAAATAAACAAGTGGTCTCAAATCGCATGATCGCGGCGGCCAAATGATGAACGCCCCAGTCGCTAAATTCCTTCTTCATAACTTCGAGCGTTGCGTTGCTTGTAAGGCATGTAGCGCCATCGGATATATCGATGTTGTCGAGGTCTGAACACAAAAAGTCGGTTAATATTGTTTTATGCCTGAGACCATTGACGGCAACGGTGTCTCCTTCCTCATTTCGAAAGAAATAAGATCCGATGATGTCGCCATGCCATAAACCGCACCAAACAGTCAATCTTTGTTGACGCATTGATGCTTGGCCGAACATTTTTGGATTGTGTTAGCTCTAATAATGGTAATTTTACTTGTTGACATAGGCGCTGAGCCAAAAATGGACCTCGTCCGAGAAGATGATTTTTTAGCCAAAATCCGGATCTCAGACCAACATTTCGCACCAATATCTGTCTGGTTAAGGGATGAATTGCCTTTACAACTGAGCCGGAATTCCTATAATATTTTTTAATAATTTCCGCACGATCGGCAAGCGTAAAACGACGCATGATGCAATGGCAATCCTTACTGAATATTTTGACAGCTGGATGTCATTGAAAACATAACAATTGGAAGACTATCATTGCTCTCTGGTCACCCGTTACTACATTTCGCAGAAAATATGACCAAATTGGATGACTGCTTTACGATTATATGACAGTCATGTCCCCTTTGTGAATACTAAGGTGTGAAAACCGTGTGTTAACTTTTGTGATATTCCGCACCACATTTAAGTTGATTATCAGACGTCGTGTGGTTTATGTTGTGCCTTCTGATCGTGGTACCAAAGATGTCTTTTATCGTATTTTAGTGTCTTCTTTGGTGACATCGTCTATATCTACTGTGGGGACACGAATGCATATCAGGCTAATGTTGGCCTTGATGCCATTGTTACAAAACATTTGCTCTCGCCCCAAAGCATCAGGTTATCTTGCCTTAAAAGAAACCGGGATCTCGGCAAAACTGATAAAGCTGGGTCGCATGATACTGTTGCTACTCAAAAACCTACTCAAAAAGTTGTCCCGGATGTCGGTAACAAGCTGCATTATCGCAGTGCGAACAAAGAGTGCCCAGGGCAAATGTATTATGGAAGGCACAGTCTTCAATAAACCTTTTCACCTGCTGAAACATACAGATGAAATCCACATCATCAATGGCTCCCAGCGAGCTATCTTAGCGGCTTTTACGGCACTTGAAGAACAGCTGAAATGAGTTGGCTTTGAAGGAAATCCAGACAAAACCAAGTACATGTTGTAAAGAAACAAAGAAGTATTCGTCCAACTCCTACGACAAAATGTCACTGTTAACAATATTTACTCTAAAGTGTCTAAAGAGCTTACTTACCTTGGAGTATACTCAAATTTCTTGGATAACAACTCCTAACTTGGAAGACGAAATTCATGCTTTACCGAACCGCCAGTTCTTCTATATAGAGTCGAGTACTTGACGGAAAGTAGAGCAGATATTGAATCGGTGCTCGAATATTTAGTCCCGTATTCCCGAGAATAGAGAATATGCAATAGAAGAAGACAGTACAGCGAACTCTGTGTGAATGTAGTTAAGAAAGCCAAAATACGTCGCCTGCACTGACTTAGCCACATCGGGCGAACGGACAGTAAAGACGATCTTCAAATCACAGCACCAAAGTTCGGAAAGTTAAGGAAAACCAAACCTCCTGCAAAGCGTGACCGAGATCAAAGAAGCTGCTGTGTGTAAGGTAGACACTTCACACTGGTCAGTGGAAAGTTATTACGAGTACCATATCCTGAGAATTATCGCCTCACTATAATTAAAAAAAAAAGTGCCACCACTGTGCGAGCACGAATGTATGCGTGCGGACCTATTCAAATTCGAAACCATTTCCTTAACAGAAAAGAGCAACATAATATCATAATGTTCCAGTGACTTAAAGATTTAATCAGTCGTCCTTAATTTGGATTTAGTTACAGTAATGAATAGTTTTTCTGGACTCCCTCAATAATTCATGCATTAAAATACAATCACACGCTTCGTTGCAAATGGTATTATAATTCATTCCCTTAACTGCTATATCAATCCATCTCTTGACCATTGCAAAGCGCACAACAGAGCTCAAAAATATATAAATCAAATGGAGGAAAGGAAGTTGGGCCTACTGCCACTACTGGCACAATGAGTCCAACGCTCTATACCAATCCAATACCAATCAGAAACATTTAACGCGGTTAATTTGTAAGTGTCACTAAAATGTGTTATAATTGACCATTGTAGCGTTTCATTCTGGACCAAACTAACCACACCACTTGCCTCAACTGACCTCCAAGTCAATTATTAATGCTTTCGCTAAATGATTAATCACACCACAGGCAATGCGAACAGAAGCACAGTGGTTAAATCACCTATTCGTTCAAATGAACTGCGAAATTGCCCTTATGTTGAACCCATCAAATGAGGTCCACATGCAACAATAAACATATCATACAAAGTCAGTGGCCGGCAACAAACCGAGCCACACGTGTTGAGTGCCATTTCAATTGAGGTTTTGAGGTTCAGTGGCAATTTATACAGATATCCAAACAAAACAGCCACATATCCACATTATCACATAGCTTACCTCATAAAGCCCTTTTCTCTTGCATTAGTTAAAGAATTTCGAAAAAAAAAAATCCTCTGCAAGGCAAACATTCCATCTTCTGATGAATAGTATCCGTACAAAGTGAAAAAGAAAATAAAGGGAGACATGAATAAAGCAAAAGCCCGGCTAGTCCGCAAAGTTCATTTAGATACCACAGTTTGGTGAGGTTACCCCGGTTAATCATTCTCTGGCCTGAACTCATTGTGCAATGCTAAGAGGCTTCACTCTTTATGAGGCTTTTGTGAGTGGTTTTGCTTGCATGTCGGTCTAAATCCAATTTGCTAATCGCATTATCATAAGTTTGCTGCTATGTACTGTGTACTCGTGTTGCTGTTCGTATCCCGGCCTGGATGCGGTGTTTTTTTTTTTTGTTTTTTTCGTAGATATTTTGGTAAAATAATGGATTTTATGAGGAAACTACAGAGATGTTGCAGTTTAAAGTTAGCTTGTTATGGTTTCCGGCAAATTAGATTAATAAGGTTACGATCGGCTTTGGAATAATCCGACGACATGCGTTTTATTTTTGAAGCTTTTGTTTAATGTATGTGCATATCCGGATCTGTAGACTTTTGAAGGCAAATGGTAGACTTGTCAGTTATGAGAGATAAACTGGGATGCACAATAAGTTCATCGACAGATATTGTTTCTCGTCGTCTCCTTCTGCCACTTAAGTCGGTGTAACGTGTTCCAGGTGGAAATTTTGACGATTAAAGAAGTCCTGTACTGGCTGAAGAAAAGCGTGATATTTTCAATGGATATCGGCATCTTTTCGGATAGTCAAGCCGCTATAAAACCTCTGGACTCAGTCTCATTAAATTTTAAAACCGCCCTTGACTGCCAATCATTCATTAGAGAGATGGTAGAGCAGTTCAACATCCACATATGTTGGATGCCGGACTACACTGATATTCCAGGGAATTGTCGGGCAGATGAACTCACCAAAATTGCAACCACTCTACATATGCTATTAGAAGAACAGACCTTAAGTGGACTGTTGTGTCAACATGTCTAGCGACTAAATAAATCTAGCCAAAACTGTAACTGAAATCTTTCTAAATAAGAAGCATCTCAACGCTATCATTTGTGTCATCACTGGACACTGTCAGTATGCAAGGCTTGACGATTTTACAAACGAATTCTTCAGAAGCTTCATGGACGGGGAGTACGAGGAGACAATCCAACACCCTCTCTGCACATGCCTAACTCTCTCCAAAAAAGAAAACTCCACTTAGGAACATTGTTCTACAATGACTTAAGCGATGTACGACATTAACAGTATCCTACACAGTATCCTATATTTTTCAAATGCAATGACAAACGTTGAGCGTACTTGTTTACATTTTGAAACAGTTTTTACTATAGCTTCTCTCTCAGATAATGACCTACGATAAGGTCGCGATATTATTAAGTCACTGAAAAAAATTTTAAACTAAACGAGCAACCAGAACTACACGCCAAAAATCGCCGTGCCAATAGGAAATATATTTTTGGATGTTATTGTATTAATTTAAAGTGTTTTACATAGTCCTTGTCGAACAGATGTTCTGGTATATTTTTCAACAGTCTTGTTGAGTTGTTTAAGTCCTTCAGTTCCTTTGTCCTTATAACAAAACCCGCTGAAGATACCTGTATTAAAAACATCATACGCAACTTCAAAAACACGCTAAAGTTATATTCGCAATATCAGGTGGCCGTAATATACCATAAATTCAAGACTACTTGAGCGTTTTACCAGCTCCATATAGGTCTCACTACTGGTATGAGTACTTACTTTACCACGAGATCTTTTTCTTTTCCCTTTTTACTTTATCCTTGCTATATAGGTATGATTGGTTTCCTTTGTCCATTTTTTTTTGCATCTACTGCCGAACGGTGATTTGAAAAAAAAATTTTTTTAGGTTTCTCAAAACTGATAAATAAATAAAAAATATTATAGGTGCACGGTAAATCCTTACATATATCTGGTGATCTACTAGCTTAAGGATTCCTGGAACATTAAATCTGAGACACAGTTCCCGTCCAACTTTTTTGATCATAGGCATGCAGTTTCAAGCTTCCTGGTTTTCATGTAAGTTCCATCGAATCCATATCAAACCATGGGTATGGGAAAAAGACATCCGTGGTTTCGAGTGCTTAAGTGTTTCCACACCACCATATTAAGGGGTCTAGATCTTTATTTTACACCGAATTACCATCTAAACTTCAGTAAGTCTGCAACTAAGATTTACCTGAGCAGACATAAGCTGCAAAATAATTAGAGGATGACATCAATTTGTTACTCCGTCGGCTTATTTTCCTTACGATTCAGATTTGTTAAAGGAAGTAGCCGACCTCATTAATGAAAATGAGTCTTAGGATATAATGAGGATATATTCTGGAGCGTGAAAAGTAATCATCTCCTAAACTACATACTCTCATGTGATCTGGTTGTCAACAATATTAGCTTTGAGCCACTTACACCAGTAAGACAGCAAGTAATCGACTTGAACCTATCCTGCAGTTATACTTAGGAGACAACCGGCTGGAAAGTACTTTCGGAGATCATAGGTACAGTTGGATGTGAGGTCTTGATCTTGTTAAAGTGTAGGAATCAGAGAAAAGCCAATTGGATATGTTTTTTTCGGTTAACTCAGAACAAAACAGAAGTTAGATGAGGCTGTCCAAAATCTGACCGCTCCTCTCAACAAATGTTTTGAACTGATGTATCCTAGCAGGGAAAACTACAGATCGCCTGTTCCATTGCAGGACGTATTTGGAGAGAAACTGGAATCCCTTCATTTAAAGACTTTTACGAAAAAATTGAAAAACGTACTGAAACCAGCAAAAGCGAAAATAAGTCAGACTGGAAACCCTCATAAAATCTGATGGCACTTGCGCTGAGCTGAAACCAAATATTTTTTTGTCTCATGCTAGAGGTTTCCCTTGCATATAATCTGCTGATCTGAGTAACATAACACACCGTGCTTGGTATCTGTTACACTCGTAGGTTGTGGTGGCGCTACTATTGTGGCAAGTGGCCAGCCACCCATGGCATACATTCAATAATGCAATTTTGCTAAAAAAATAGGTATAAACCAGCTGCTGGCAACTCTGTGGATAATCTTCACTACTAGTCTTCTACCGACTTTCATACCGAACCTCCAGCGATCGGTAAAAGTAGCATCTATACCGAAAATCGGGAAAGATGACTAGTAGCTCGACAAGATCTTCAGACCTATCAGTCAGAATTCGTTTTTGTTGATGAGCATGGAGCGAATAGTCGAGGGTTATATAACTGTTTTGCGAACAACACAACTTTTACTTTTACAGGTATGACGAGACGATTTGTATTGTGGATCAAATCCTGAATGCGGCTGGCATTAGAAGCTAACTGCAGAGTCCAAAGAACAGCATGTCTATGCACAAGCGGAGCCTTGCGGTCTACCCCCTCTGCGGCATTAGATATTCTGCTTCACTTGACACCCCTCGACATTTTTAGCAAGCAAGTAGCTGCGACTGCAGCTATTCGCCTTAAAGCGACTAAACAGTGGACAAATAATTCATTTGGCCACGCCAACATTCTTAATACATTAGGAATCCTCACAGAGAACACCGATTACACCATACCTGAACTTTGGTTTAACAAAAACTTCCATGTAAGCTTCCCCTCTAGATCATTCTGGGAGGAGGATGCTTTCATGGAGGACAAGTCAATCCATCTCTACACAGATGGATCTAAAACCGACAGCGGAGTTGGTGGCGGTGTTTTTTCAGATAAGCTAAATCTAAGCCTCTCTTTCCGCCTTCCAAATCACTGTAGCGTGTTCCAGGCGGAAATTTTGGCGATTAAAGAAGCTCTGTCCTGGCTGAAGAAAAACGTGATATCTGTAAAGGATATCCGCATATTTTCGGATAGTCAGGCCGCCATCAAGTCCCTGGACTCGGTCTCATTGTGTTCTAAAACTGCCCTTGAATGCCGATCATCTCTCATGGAGATGGCAGAGCAGTTCAACATTCACCTCTGTTGGGTGCCGGGCCACAGAGACATTCCAGGGAACTGCAGAGCCGATGAACTCGCCAAAATTGGAACCACTATACCTATCCTACCAGACAAAGGTAGTATAGGTATACCAATCGCTACGTGCAAACTAACACTAAAGCTAGATGCCAATAAAAGAACGGACCTTAGGTGGACTGCTGGACAAACATGTCTAGCGACCAAACAGATCTGGCCAAGGCTGGATCTGAGTCGATCTAAGTGTCTGATCCTTTTAGATAGGAAACACCTCAGCGCCATAATAGGTGTCATTACCGGACACTGCCTCATAGGCAAGCACGCAAGAAGGCTTGGCGCTTTTACTAACGATTTCTGTAGAAGCTGCACGGACGAGGAAGAGGAGGAGACAATCCCCCACCTACTCTGCACATGCCCAGCTCTCTCTCAGAGAAGGAACCTTCATCTATTAGCTTTCTTCTACAACGACCTAAACGATCTAGAAAAAATAGACGTTAACAGTCTCCTACGCTTTATTAAAAGCTCAAACTGGTTCCAGCAGTAAGAAGATCATAGATCCACGTAGCATCACAATGGGCCAATAGGCCTAAGTGGGTTGGTATTTCCAACAGCCACTCTTACCTAACCTAACCTAACCTAGAAGCTAACTGCGCTCAATTGATGATGATGGATGTTAACATTTCGTTAAATATAAAAACATCTATGGCATCAGAAAATATTACCAAAATTATAGATGCTTTTTTTTCGGGCCCTGATTACCTTCCGAATGTTGTAATAAGCCGACATTGTCATCATCTCGCTGCCCTATTTAGCCTGTCTATTTCAACAGGTACTTATCCGTTTCTAAAGAAGGAATCTTATAGCATCCCTATCCATATAAAAGAAAGTAAGGCCGAATTTGATTTTTGCAGGCCCATAGCAAAACTGTTGCTTACCCAAACTTTTAGGTACCATAGTCTTTCAAGAACTGCTTTCGTGCTGTAGACCAATTATCTACACAAATCAGTACGGTTCCATGAAAGATAAATCAACCACAACTAACCTAATTGAGTTTGTCCCAAGGTCGCTTTGTGCTTTAGAAGACAATAATGAACTCGATGTAATTTCCACAGATTTTAACAAGGCATTCGACAAAATTTCTAAGCAACTTATCATTTCCAGTTTATGGAATGGATTAAATCCTATTTAGATGACCGACAATGCAGAATCATTTTCAGATCCTCAATATTTAACTCCATTAAAGCAATATCTGGTGTCCCTCAGGGTAGTCATCTTGGGCCAATAATTTTTATCCTAACGATTAACGATATAAATCTCATTTTAACGAATTCTAATCTTTCTATTTTCACTGCTGACATGAACATTTCCAAAATCATTTCATTGCCTTCTGGATCCCATTGCATGCAAGACGACTTAGATAAGTTTTCGGTATGGTGCAAGCAAAACTCTTTCGAACTTAATGTCAACAAATGCCAAGCGACAAAGGCCACGATGTCGCAGATTTACTTTTTATCCACCAGTTATTCACTTCCAATCCTCGTAATGTAAGATCTGTACCCCTTCTCCTGATTCGAACACATCGCGCCAATTACGGTCACTTTGAACCAATACCAGGAATGTTGCGTACAACAACCGACTCCCTCGAAGCCTTTGACCTAAATAGCATAGCAAACATGTTACGTAATCGAAAAAGTCCTGCTCAGTACAAGGGCTCCTTCGGCCACACATACATTTTTGCTCACCTTAATTAGTTTGAAAATAACTTTATTAGTTTTTATTTTATTTGTTTGCTTGTAAATAAGCTAAATAAAATTGTTCGGGATAGACCCGGACCAATAATAATAATAGGGCTTCCTATCTCCAGTGCTATGATATATGCTGGTTGACTCGCTTCAAGAACTCTAACGTCTACTTTCAGACATATATGATGAAGCGATTTGTGCACCGGAAATAGACTTTAAGTCAATCCTCTTAAAAATGTGAATGAGGAAACTGATTCACCGAGCTCATTTGGTACTCTAAAGGTACTAAGTATGTGGGATTCATCTTTGATAGCAAACTCTTTTGCTGTCCTACATTATTTTTGGTGTCATGCCTGGATCTGTTATAAATGCACTGATGGATTCCCTTCCTGTTGATGTACATATTATTGGCTATAATTTCAAAGTCATTATGCGCTTAACAATGAGTGGTGTTTGTTGCAAGAGTTTTCATGAGCTTGTACGCTGACTGTCCTTTGACTCTGGTCTTATGGACATGTCGTCTGATGCAGTGGCACCAGAACTCTTTCATTGCTCAGGAATGCTTTCGGTCAGAAAAAGAATGAAGGTCTTTAGTCTCTCAAGTTCCAATTGAGTTTGAGAATGAAAGGCTTTTTTAAACGTAGTTAGAAGTCTGAATTCACTGGATGTTGTTTTGTTTCTAAGTGGCAATGAAATCGCGTGAAATAAAATCACTAATGAATAGAGGGCGGTTTTTCAGGACCTGAAAATTCATGAGAACTAGGTGCGTCTTCGTTTAGGTTTTCAGTAGGGTGTCGTGTGAGCGCATCTGTCGATGGCATGACTTCCCAAAATACCTGAATACCAAACCGAAACTTCAGTTTCTCTAGTGATATTCATTAAGTAATAAGGACCCAATGAACATGGAATAAGTCCAATAAAATCTTACTATGATTGCTGATGACGACACACATAGACCACTTCCTCTGTGATTGTCTGTCTTACGCTAGCATCACGATGCAGCTACATACTTGGAGCTAATGGCATGTGTGCTGTATTTCTATTTCTACTGAGAAAAATTTTATAAAAATATCATTCAAGGAGCACTGTAAACTATTTCCTCTTCTAGATGCACTGTTAGTGCAAGAAATAAGGATGTAAGGATGCAGGATGTCCTGAATTGATTTTACGAATCCTGAGGTGGTTTTACGAATTTTATCTTTTATATCTCTGCTTTTTATTCTTATGGTGTCCATGAAACAAATGGACAGACGGCATACTGGGATTACTTAGAAAGTAATCGGCAACATATGGTACTCTTGAAAAATCGGAAACCATACCTTACTTGCTTAGTTGTCCGGTTGGTTGTTATATGTGGTCCACCTCCATTCGTATGCAAAAGACCAGCACCCACCTCTTTTGTTTTCATTTTCGTACTTAGTTCAGGAGAATAGTATAAGAATATATATTAGTGCATATATCTGGCTATTGGGATAAATGCTTCCACTCGTGTAAATGTTAGCAGCGTTCATTCGGGTCCCTGAAGTGCTTACTTTTCAGCACGGCTAATTCTTTTTCTCTTCAATGGTTTTTTTTCTTTTTCCAGAAATTGTGTGCATTTTTATTATTTTGCCTCACCTTATCCATCCTAGTAACTCATTTCGTGCTTCAGATATGAATTCTTTGAACAAACAAGATTCTTAGAAATACAAAAGCTGCATGGTATTTCCAAATTCCTAGGAAACAAAGTATATTGTATCCTACCTTCTACTAAAGCATCCTGTTATTAGTTAGATTCGACGACATTGTACGATTCTTAACAGATTCATTTAAAAGCGGACATTCTTGTAGGGGACAGTACTTTTGTCAATTCCTAGCACTCTTCCAAAATGTACTATTGTCCATTTACCCAAAACACCATCGTCCAAACTTCATCGCATTTTCATTAATTTAAGGTCAAAACACAGAGGCATTCAGTCACTGAATATTGACTTCCCCGAGAGAAACGGAAATGTAATTTCAAAAGTTGTTATGTGCATGAAATGAAATGAACAAAAGAAAGACCAGAACCGGAAAAGAAATATTTTTTTCATTACCTAGTCATCCTTGGAGAGTGTTTTTGACGTTTTCATCTGTCGAAAAACCAGCGAAAAGGATACACAAGGATATTGTAGGCTTATTAAGTGGCCGTACGAAATGCTATATTCTCCTTTGTACGAAAAAGTATCTTATAATTTTAATAAAAGTCCTCTTTATGGATCTTTTTACAATGGCGATGAAGTGAAAATAAAAGCTTTTTTTTTTACACCCTAAATCCGGCATCCTTAGTTTCCTCTTTTTCTCCACATTTTTGTGTTTTTATTTTCATTTTGCCACAGAAAGGATATTTTTATCCTACGAAACATGCGAACGTGATCACAGTGCGAACATGCGAACGAGCACAGTTTTCGTTTCGTGTATTTTTTTTATGGGCATATCCTGTACTATGAGGCTTAATTCCTTAATCGTGATTTACTTATTTATTTTTGAGTGAAAATCATGTAACGTTTTCCTATGCGTGTGTTTGAAGGTTTTTTAAGCGACATGGAATATTGTGATGATGGGTCATAGTTTGCCGAAATGGTCTAAATTGGTAAACGAGGTCAGTTAAAGGCTAAAAGTAAGTTAAGTGGAGATAACTGATTAAAAATGCTGAACCTTCAGAGAAAGGATTGAGGCTATTTTGTGGCAAAAAAAAACTAATGACATCGTAGAATGTGTTGATGAAAACATGTGTGCACTTTTTTAATGTCCTTTAGGTATGTAAACTGTTTAAATTTACCACATAGTGTTGTCAGAGTATAATTTTTTTTAATATTGCCATTATGTATGTGTCGGGGTATATCATACCGCAGAGCCTATATTTTCATAAATAATTTCTATATCAAGTTAACACGAATACTATTAGTTTCCATTTCCATTAATTGACATTTGCTATTTATGAATGTCTCCAGATAGAACAGTATTTTTGGAATTCTACCAGGAAGTCTTAAAGCTCATCCTAGCAAGAATTCGATTTGTACATCGGGACTTCTTGTCGGCATACTCTGGGTGAGTGAACTTTTAGTTATTTTTAATCATCAACGCTGGCAAAATATACGAATACGTTAAGACTGACAACAAAAAATCATTCGGGCTCACTTACCGTTGGGGAAAAATTGACTGCCTTACAATATCAAATTAACTGCCTAACTTGTGGCTTTGACGAAGGGCATACTGTCCATTTAATTTTAGGTGTCTTCTGCAGTAATCGAAGCATTATTTACACAACAATGCATTGAATAGTTTGCCGTCTCTCTGCATGTACTAAAGACTTTACATAGCCTTAGAAGTAACCGGGCGTCGTCAAATCGCACGATACCGTAAATTCACTAGTTCTGAGGAAGACAACGGCTTCATAAGCAGGATGGCATATAACTGGATCTGGAGAAGCCTTGGTTAAATATGCGACTAATATCACAGTGGGAATCTATGGTCAGCTAAAGTTGCACCAGGTACCTATCGACTGTTTTCTACTGTCGTTCCTAGCTATAAATATTGGGCTTTGTCGGACCATCAGACGATTAAAAAATTGTCCGCAGATATTTTTGTTTTAGAGAATCACTAAACAAGATCTGCATTTACCAACATCTATGCGGAGTGGCACTCTCAAATTTCTAAGAATTTTTTTGAGTGAACCTAGTTTTTTACTGAGGACCAATTCCTATGTAGATTTATGGAAAGACTAAGCGGAATCAGTCATCAGATGCTTGTACAAGAGGTATTTTTCTATCCGGTTCCGTAAGGCCCAGTTAAATGCATGAAACATGTCCTAGTTTTAATATTTTGTTGGGAGCTAATATAAATGAACTTTTTCCGGATCTTCTCGTCTTGTCGTTCCTAAAATCTTTTTCGTTTTCAAAGAAGGGATATCTTCTATCAAATGGCATGCACTCGGTTAAGGCTGTCTGAATTATTTGGTCTTAAAACTATGACCCGACTAAGACAGAATTTTTGATAATTTTCAGCTTCGAATTTTACAAAACTACAACTACTTCTACAACTTCAGTTGTAGAATATGGAATCGAGTGTTAAGAATGTCCTGCTCCATAATGATCTATCTATGCAACGGAATAGATAAACCCCTAGTTCTGTGGATAAAGACGATGCTGTGTGAAAAGGACTCTGATGGAGATGCCAATATATGATGACGGGAAAAAGCAGGGTTGTCCCCAAGGTGGCATCCTGTCTCCACTACTATGGTGCACGTTGGTTTCGATTTCCTCGATTCGACTCGATTTCCTTGACGCTCTCAATGACTCTAAAGTCTACTTTCAGGTATATTCAGATGATGTAGCTTTATTGTCTGTTGTATCATGCCTACCGACCAACTGCTCTAAAGCGCCGGGAGCTCTAGTAGTGATCGACGATTGTTGCACCAGAAATGCCTTTCAGCACTCCTTTCGAAAATTGGATTATTCTATTTAAAATAAGGAGGTAGCTCACAGATCTGACTAATTTTGTGTATATAAGCAACTCCATCAGTTTCTCCTTGGGTGTCATCCTTAACAAGGAACGTTTTGAGAATAAATATTCCACGTCGAAAACACAACGGGTTGATGACTTTTTGGCGGTGTACTGCTTATTATTAGGGAGAATTTTTGGATCTATGCGGCTATGATAAGACTAATTATATCATGTACCTCGGTTTACAAAGAACGGTCTGCCTCAGGTGCATGGGCCTTTCCTTAGGACACTTGTCAATGATATGACGCACTGATATACATATCTCCCTCTCCTTGACATTCATATAATGGGACTGTGGTCTTTTGATATGCTGTCTGATGCAATGACACTATAACTTTTTGTAGTGTTACGAAAGTACGAAGTCGACTTTACCTGGCAGCCAGAATCGAGTAGGGAAAGGAATTAAGTCAGCTCTTGACGGAAAGCACGAAAACTCATCTATAATGAGCAATCTGATTGCAATATTCTAAAGTATCTAAGTCTGAAGTTATATTCAAGCTGAGATTAATCTCTTGCTGAATCCTCTTGCGACTTCAGAGCTAGTCTGAAAATGCAGAGTTTCTTTGAACACAGTCAGGATGCTGAATTTACTGAGTCTTGTTTGGTTCACAGATCACAATGAGTTCAGTGCACATGATGATATGATATGAGGACCCCAATCTGTTTTTGAATTGCTTGCTTCCTCGGTTAGAGATTTTGCTGGTAGTTGAGTTTCATGGCATGACTCTCTAGGATGCCAGCACAGCAAATGAATGCTTCTCGATGTCTCTTTAAAGATTTTCCTGCTGTACCTTAGTATGTAACCTAATCCTGTGGACTGCTTACTGGTGTGGTATTAGAGCATCACATTTCTTGTGAAATACCTAAGTGTGCTAGGCAGATGTGACAAAACTCCCTGAGGCAGTTGCTGTAAGAGCAATGACGACACTGCTGCAGGTATTCGGCGCTGATGAGATTGGTACTGGTAATGTGGGCATTTTATTACTGAAGCGTTTGAAGTATGATGCCTGAGTGCTCTGTTTCGACCTGAAAATATCAGGCTTTCCACTGTACCAGCTATGACAATTCTTTGACTTCTAGCAAGCCAGCGACCTAGACCAAATGAGATTGTAATTGGAATATGTATATACGAGATAGGGTTCTCGATTTAAAGCGTGTATGTAATTACACGTGTATTCGTGTCACGTGTACACGGTTAGTAAGAAACTTTTAAACACACGTGTTTACGTGCGTGTTAATAAAATAACACATGTAATTAGAACACGACGTTCTTTCGATTATAATGTTACGAGTACTTGCCGAAACAATTATTTCTATTCAAGCCATACTTTATTTTTCTATGTTTAATTGAGATTAAAGTTTAATCATTGAACCGGTTTATGAATTGATGACGAAGAGCTTCTTATCAGTTTTAGTTGAGTGTTGATCTCGAAAGGCTGATAAGTATATATTTTGCTAATTCAAATTGTTAAAGTGATAAAATGGAACCAAAGAGTTGGGTATGGCAATATGCACATCGAGAAGGTGATATAGCCTTCTGTGATTTGTGCAGTGAGGACAGGAACAATTCTTTCTTCAGTCGTGGTGGTACGACAGGGTCATTAGGACGACATTTGCAAGGAATTCATGCAATTCAAACAAATATAAATAGAGAAAATCCGGTTTCTACTCAAATCAAATGAATCAAAATAAATTAACACTTTAACGTAAAAAATACTTTTTGTGATTCAAACTACAGCATGATTGATAAAGATTCGTCAAGAACTGAAACCAACGATGATATCAGTCCTGGACCGTCCTCTTTCAAAAAACGCTGAATACACAAAAGGAAAGCCCGAGGAGTTAGCAATGCCCGACCATGTTCGCCGGATAGGATGGAAGAGATCCACCAGGTCCTAGCTAAAATGATTGCGTTAAACCAAATTCCAATTTCTTTCTGTTCAAGTCCGGGATTTCTCCAATTCATGACTGTTGTTGAACAGAACTATAAACCGTTGAGAGAAGAGGCAATAAAAAAACGACTGCAATCACTTGCACGTCTGATTGTTGGAAGTCTGCCGCGCAAGAATCATATATGACAATGACGGCAAATTTCGTAGATGACAATTGGGTACCTCAGTCTTTTACACTTGAGACAAGTGAAATTGATACACGTCACAATGCAGAAAATCTCATGAACAAGATGGAAGGCATTTTTCTCATTTGGGGACTTAATGAAAAGTCACAGCAGTAGTCACAGACAACGCTGCAAATGTGGTTAAAGCTGTGGAATCTATGAGGCAAGTAGAGCAGAATGTCAGTTTGGAATGCGCAGTACACAGTCTTCAGTTGGTACTAAGGACATCCATGTCTCCTGAAAATATAAAAAAAATAATTGAGAAAGCCAGTAAACTAGTTTGCCATTTTAAACATTCCATCGTTGCGAAATATGCTTTGCAAGAAAAGCACAAACAATTGGGTCTACCAGCACAATCACTTTTTGAATCATGCAACACTCGGTGGAACTCAATCTTTTTTATGCTTCAGCGTCTAACACAAAAAGTCCAGTGATAAATGTATTGACAGATCGTACAGTCACTTCCTCAGCTATCGCTACAAAGTTGGAAATTTTAGAACAAGGATGGGCACTGATGGAAGAATTTGGAAAAATTTTGCAGCCTATTCAAGCGCTTACAAAGATTCTCAGCAATGAAAACTCGTCTACATCCATGGTGCGACCTCTAATGCTAAAAATGCTGGAGCAACATATGAATATTCCCGCAAGCGACTCAGATATGATTACATCGTTCAAAATCAGTTTACGTAATGATATACGAAATAGATTTGATTTAAATCAGAGTAACACAACTGATCTTTCTGCAAGGCAATCAGCATCTTTTCTTGACCCACGATATAAAGACCTAGAGCATGAGAGTGTTGATGCAAAAATGTCTATAAGAAATAAAGTCAAGCAGCTCATAACAGCATATTTACCTTCCGAGAATAATTCGGAAACAGAAACTGCGTTCACTATGAATTTTACAAGTGACTTAGAGTTTCTTTATAACACACATGGAACTAAGCGAGAGACTATCCAACATTAATTGGACACTTATTTAGCTGAACCTCAATTTGAGTTTCACCTAGATCCATATGAATGGTGGAAAAATAGACATGATAAATTTCCGGCTATCGCAATTTTAGCGAGAAAATATTTGTCTATACTAGCTACATCTGTTAGCTCAGAACGCTGTTTTTCGACGGCTGGAGATATTGTCACATCAAAAAGATCTTCATTGCTCCCTGATAATGTAGATTTGTTGGTATTTCTTTTTCAAAATAAAAAGTGTTTCTAAAATAAGACCATACACATACTTTGCTTAAGAATGAATTTAATTTCTTATTTGATTTATAAAATAAAATAATTTGCCACAAACTACCAAATAAAATGAACTTTGTGTTTTATTTCTAAATAATCAAAATTGGTATCAAAAGAATTTCATAAAAATTAAAAATGTAATTACATACATATACCGACAGCGGAGTTGGTGGCGGTGTTTTCTCAGATAAGCTAAATCTAAGCCTCTCTTTCCGCCTTCCAAATCACTGTAGCGTGTTCCAGGCGGAAATTTTGGCGATTAAAGAAGCTCTGTCCTGGCTGAAGAAAAACGTGATATCTGCAAAGGATATCCGCATATTTTCGGATAGTCAGGCCGCCATCAAGTCCCTGGACTCGGTCTCATTGTGTTCTAAAACTGCCCTTGAATACCGATCATCTCTCATGGAGATGGCAGAGCAGTTCAACATTCACCTTTGTTGGGTGCCGGGCCACAGAGACATTCCACGGAACTGCAGAGCCGATGAACTCGCCAAAATTGGAACCACTCTACCTATCCTACCGGACAAAGGTAGTATAGGTATACCAATCGCTACGTGCAAACTAACACTAAAGCCAGATGCCAATAAAAGAACGGACCTTAGGTGGACTGCTGGACAAACATGTCTAGCGACCAAACAGATCTGGCCAAGGCTGGATCTGAGTCGATCTAAGTGTCTGATCCTTTTAGATAGGAAACATCTCAGCGCCATAATAGGTGTCATTACCGGACACTGCCTCATAGGCAAGCACCCAAGAAGGCTTGGCGCTTTTACTAACGATTTCTGTAGAAGTTGCATTGCCGAGGAAGGGGAGGAGACAATCCCCCACCTACTCTGCACATGCCCAACTCTCTCTCAGAGAAGGAAGCTTCATCTAGGAGCTTTCTTCTACAACGACCTAAACGATCTAGAAAAAATAGACGTTAACAGTCTCCTACGCTTTATTATAAGCTCAAACTGGTTCCAGTAGTAAGAAGATTATAGATCCACGTGGCATCACAATGGGCCAATAGGCCTAAGTGGGTTGGTATTTCCAACAGCCACTCTTACCTAACCTAACCTACATATACACGTGCTATACCAAATAAATGTGTTTACGCACGTGAAGATAATTACACGTATAACACGTGCATAAGTGTACCCATATAATAAGGACCTCTAAATTACGAGTAGAAGGTGTGCAGTGGAAAATATTCAAGTGAATTGGAGATAGTTGCTGTAAACCCTTGACTTAAGGTATCCCCATAAAAAAAAGTCGCACAGTGTATGGTCAGGTGACCGAGGTGCCAGGATATGCCTCCGTACAAGCTGATTAATTTGTTGGGAAAAATTATGCTCACTCTAACTGTGGGTGGAGTGGCCTCCCCATGCTGAAGTTGTGTTCTGTTGTTGAACCGCTGAAAAACTCGTCAATCATTCGGCAATATACGTCAGCAGTAACTGTCTCCCGCTTGTTAAAAAAATTAGGGCTAATCACTCACCACACTGTCGTTTTTGGACAATACAAACGTTTTTGATGTCATTCCGTAGGGTTGTCGAGGCACCACTATCTCATGCTCTATTTATTAACACAGCCATCGATATGGAAATGAGCGTTTGTGCTGTTCGAAAACATTCCAGCATCGTTCTCGCTAAAGTTTTTCGTAAAGAATAGTATTTTTCGTTAAGAAACTGCATGATTTGCATATTGTATGGGTGAAAGTTTAGTTGGTTTTTCCAAGTAACGTTCACTGTTGATGTTTTTATGCCAGTACAGGCTGCAATCTTCCCTATTGATTTACGCGGACTGCGCATAATATCTCGTCGCTGCTGATGTTGTTGGTCCCGGATGATGTTGGTTAACCATTGTCTCTTCATGTCTAAACTTTCGAACCCCTAACCAGGTAAGTTACGTGCTCAGCCCATCACTTACTCGTCGAATCTTGAAGTGAGTGCAAAACGCACAGGAATCGGCAAATCAACGCACTTTAAATATTGCTATATCACTTAAGACACCCTCTTAGTTTACGAGCAATTACAATGCAATTGTAACTTCCCCACTGGACTCCTACTACGTAATTCTTCTCGGTCTGGTATCTGAAAATTATACCTGGTCATAAAACATCAAGTTAAAGTCACAGATATCTATTCCATCCTTGTTTGCTTCGTATCAGCGCATCACTATGCTGTGTTTACTTAGTCATAAAAATTACGTTGAAGAGACTAAAACCCTTCATAAATAATAACTGTATTGTTTTCATTTTAAAATCACCCCTCACACTACTCTATAACGGTAACAAATGCTCATAAACTTATCAAATAAATTCGAAACACCCAACCATCCCTATTTGCACCGACACACCGACAAACCTACAATCAGTCGACTTTTATGGAGCTTTCTGTGATTTCATTTTTACGATTTTATAGCTAACACTTTGGTTTCATTACAAAAGCCATTATCCTTTATGGATGTGTTTTTGACAATATTTTATGGCCCTATGGCCACTCGTGGGCATGGTGTTATATGATTGACAACATTGACAACAACCAGCAACATGTTATTGATATTCCATCAATGTAACCATACAGCACAAGGAAAAGATATTTAATATAATTTTCAAGGACATTCGAGTCATATTCATATTCATGGGGTTGTCGTGTGCGTACCACAAGCACCCTCCGGGCACAAAACCTATTTGTCAATATCTGATTGAGGCGATATGCTTTCTATGATGGTGAATGTAGAGTATGTAATGTGCTAGATGGTGCTTTGAATAGAGAGTTTTGTCGTCTTTCAGTTTTAGTTGGACGGATGGGTTAACCACCCCTAACGTTTATAATTCCAGTTCTGAGGCCTCTTATTACTTTTGTAACTCAGTTAACGATCTTTTTGTAGCCTCGTTTCTGGGGAAAACCACTAAATCAAGTGGTGCCGCATAGATTTTAACCCTTTTAAGGAAAGGTCTTTCCTAGTTTGGCAACATGGTTTCTACCTAACGAGAGTGATGGCCATTAAAAAAGGAAACATTTTATGGTGGGTTGTTATCCATATCCATGTTGGGGTACTTAATGGCCGCTAGCGAGGTGTATTATAGACTAAATTTATGTTCTATAAAGGTTTCAGTTTTGCTCGTGTTAGAGATACGGTTTTTTTTTCAGGTAAAATGATTTAAAAACTCTTGTATCCGGGATACTCGTACAGCTTTGCATTAAACCTTGATTTCGAGTGATGAATTTGTGTTGCTTGTTTGATAATACATGGGTCTGACACATGCTGAATTGTGGCTGTCAGAAAATTTTGTAGTCATTGCAAGATCTAAATCAAATTGAAAGGCATCAGCCAATTGATTGGGTTGGCTGGAGAAATCCGTAGCGGGTCTGTCTGTTTTGTAACAGAATTATGCTTACCGCTCTTTTATTTATCATATTCACACTTAACGTGGAAAACCTCTCCAGTAGACTTATTTCGTCGTAAAAAAAAAATAAAAAAAAAAAGTTGTTTCCACATTGTACAACATTCAACCAAATTTTGAATTTTCCCGACACGGTAGTGCACTGAAATACTAAACAAAACTGCCAACAGTGCTTCACTAAATACCACAACCTCAAAACCTCATTTCAATGGCCTTTCCCAACCCCTCTTAAACAAATGAGTGATTGGATAGACTGGAGAATATTTGTTCGCCAATTTGAATAGAGGAATATTTTCATCAAGTCGACGGTGGGTTTTCAAATTGCAGGTTGCGGTTGCACGTATGTATGGAGTTGAAATACTCTTGCCGACATGATTGTGATTAGTTAATTCCGACGAAATGGTAGATCTTTTTGGTTCATAACTGAACACCTAATTTCATTTCCAATTTAACATGGGTTCAATGAATTTCTATTTATTCTGGAAAAAAGCCGGATTGTAATAACAAAGTTTTAGTAATGTGAGCGATTGGTAACTGACATTCATTTGCAATTGCCTTTATATTGATTTTTCTCGGAAAGATTTTTGCTGTTTGCTCTGCATTTAAGTTGCACCATGGAGATCTGCAACCCACAGCAGTGTGATATAAAGCTGTTCATCTATTTTCAAAAGTCATCGAAAACGAGTCTGACTGTCATAATCAGTCAATGCCCAATTTCTGAGTCTCTAACTGGTCTGACTCATCTGGTGCTTTAAGGCATCACTATCAAATTCTCCAAAGAAGCTAAGTATTCGGGTGTCATCCTAGATAACATACTTCTTTGGACTAAACAGGTCATGTTGAAAGTCTTTAAGGCATTGTCGGCCTTCTGGCAGTGCAAAGCAACTACAGCCAATACATAGGGCGTCTTGCACCATGGCTACATAAGGCCAATTACGCCCTATGCGTCGGTTGCATGATGGAATAAGCTGTCACAACAATACGTCAATGTTGCTTTTACCAGACTCCAAAGAACGGTCTGTCTCGGTTGCATTGGGGCTTCCCTAGCACGGCTGTCTCCGCTCTAGTCGGATTGATGAATCACATTTATCTTGATATTCATGTCATGCTATGCACTCTCAAAGTCATCTTCAGTTTAAAGACAAGTGGTCTTTAGTACAACACGCACTGAAGCTTTGATGACCTTGTGCATTGACTGTCTTTTGACTCTAGCTTTATGGACCTGTGTCGTCTGATGCAATGACACCAGAAATCCTGCAATGGGAAAAAAATACGAAATCGACTTTCCAAGTGCACAGGAATGGTTTCATCGAGAATCTGCGACAAGTAAGGAATGCAGTCGGGTCTTCACGGATGGCTCCAAAACCGATTAGAGATGCGGTGCTAGTCTCTTTATAGGGGTCGATAATTTCACTTTTCGTTTGAGAACCTTGCATCTCTCTTCCAAGCGGAGATACACGTAATCCTGATGACAACAAACTATGTTGTGAAGAATCATTGGAGAGGGCGAAGTCTATAACGACAGTCAATCTATGCTTAGAGTCTTGCTGAACCCTCCTACGACTTCCATGCTAATTCGAGAATGCAAGATTTCACTTCGGAAGACTAAATTCATTGAGTCTTGTGTCGGCGACGAACTTGCTAGAAGAGTTCACAAGGGAGTTATACAGGACACGAACATGTGTTAGTTCTTCTTTTGATAGTTGGGTGTTATATATGCATAACTGCAGAAGGCATTACTCTCCAGGTTGCCGGCAGACGTTTCTAAGAGGTCAAGGGCTTTTCTTTTGTCACTCAGAAGGAAAGACTGAAGACTGGTTACTGGCTTCGTGACGGAGCACAGCACATTTCCCAAGTACTTACTAAGGTGTGATAAAAGCTCCTGTTTTAGCTGTGAAAAGAATGACGACGCGGTGGAGTATTACCTCTGGGAATGTCCAACCTGACATTTAGGCACTTTATCACTGAAGCGCTTACTCACATTTCTTCGAACGACTGCGAAATTTCATTAGAACACACATACGAGGAGTACAATGGACAAGTTCTTTGGCTTAGTGCTCTGTTCCGAAAAACAATAAATAAATAAATTTTGAACAAAAGCGCCAGTCTGCCGTACATTGTAAATGATAACAAGTCTCATGAGTTCTTTCTGGAATTGCTTCATTCCAAAAAGAGAAATTTTGATTGTTCATTAGACAATTGAGCCAAAAGATTTTTTGTCAAAAATAAGAGTAGACGCCGAAGTCTATAACAGCCCAGTCCACGAACTCTTGTCGTAAGTTATGTTGTCGTGGCTTTTGTTCTTGCACCAGCTGGATTTTATAAGGGTTTAGGCCGAGATCTTTTGGCAGCACTTTCGACATAGTGGACGAACAAATGCCATTGACAAGTCAGAGGAGAGATCAACTAGATTTGGCAAGTGGTATCTACCTGCGGACTATATTTTAATGCGTGCAAATCTAGGACAATTGGAGAGGCAATACGTCACATGTTACTATTCCTCTTTGCTTTTGCAGCTCCTGTAGAAATCGTTGTGAGAAATAGTCAATCGCTGCGGTAATTCTCCAATGTAAGCCTGCAGATATCTCGTCATCATTGACCAGCTCTCTTGATTGTTATCCTTATCCGAGTATGGGCAACTACTCACTGAAGTTGTTCTTTAGAACATCCGAGTGTCCCTAAACCAAACAGAGTGCATATCTATGGACCCTCTTGAATTTATGGCTATCGGAGTTGAGGATTTTCTCACTTCTTGACTATCCATGTCCATGTAACATATAATGCCTGGTTTCAGGCCTGCCAAGTAACGACCTGAAGAATAGCTGAAACTTCGGATTGGTAGAGGGTACAATATGTGGGTACACTCAAGGATTTGTGTATGCAGAGCTACTCAACAAAAATGGCCGATTGATTGAGGGAAACCAATAGAGAGCGTGAATAGACTGGCATATCTGAGGACAGAGTTACATAATTGGATTTTACATGCAAAAAAAGTCTAGGAGTTTCAAATACAGCTTGGTTTTCATAACTGTCATTGAGGAGGTTCTGAACGCAACAAGAGCTCTGAAATTAAGTGTCTTTGACAGAGAACGAAGACACTTCGGAAGAACTGAAGTAGCATCTTCTATAATCGTTTATACATATATCAATGGAGACGTATTCGCTGTGAATATAGAATATTACATCATTTTCGACCTCTTTTTTGGCCTGAACGTGAATATTAATTTTACTACATTTTTCAAATAGAGTCAGCTGGTGGGATTTTATTGTCCCTTAAACTACACCACGGTATTTCTATATACGGCATCAACATCGAAATTTGCTTAACGTGACGTCTCTTGCCTCACCTTGTTCTATCGGTATTTTCACCACTAGTCCTCCTTTGAAATTGGCGGTAGCATTCCGCCCCTTCAAACTTTTAACCGTAACAATCGTCTCGCTATGAACGCTCATCAGTATACCCTTAAGCCCACATTCGGACGTATTCTTTCCTTAGCCATACCTAGCCCTGCCGAGCTCTCTATTTCCTGGTCGTTATAACTTGCAAACATTTAAAACCAATGTACATCGGTAGCTCTCTTTTCTGAATCTAAAAATGTCCTTCGCCGTACGGTGTGCAAAGATTTTAAGGGTACTAATAACTCTTTAAGCGCGTGCTAATTATAAAAATTCAAAAAAAATTAAGTATCGTTTGGACGCGCTATTTCTCTCTCTTTCGAATGCATTTTCCAATTCGAAGAAAACGGTGCACAGATTTTTCGATTCGTCGCGCTGTTTCTCTATCATCACTTTGTATCGCGTTGTATGTACACGTTGACCTGGCTCCCACAAAACCGCGTTGACTGATAGAGTTAAGCAATATTTACTGGCCTGAATGTGAAGTTGTTACAAATTTCCGTGTTGTCTTTTTAGTGCAAGAAGAAAGCTTTTCCTCCACTGGTTAGAAATTCGATCACCTTTCGTCTTCTTATTGTGGAAAGCCGCAAGCCATCTAAGCCCAATATTTCCAATTGTCGCTCATACTTTCGGCGTATGAGTTCCGCCCCAACTGCACTTCTCATTTCTTCGCTTCGCTAACTTTGGCTTCGTGAAATCAGTCAGGAAACGACGTTTTTGTTGCAAATTTCGTTGTTGCGTTGGTAGCAAATGTAAATGTTCGGCGTCAAAATATTTTGCAACTTTCTAGTTTTTTCTTCGTTGTGCCGGGATCTTAATAATAGTTGCTCTTTGCCAGTACTCCGACGTGGCATTTCTTATGGCGCATTTCCTGCTCATAGGTTGGGAAGGTACATTTTCTAATTTGATATACAATGGCACTACTGCTTACCTACGTGGAAGCTACATCGCTTACTTTTTCATAGCGGTCGTTCCGTCATTGTATTGCTTCACTTTTGTGGAGCCGGTCTTTGTTTTTGCATTTCTCTTACGTTTTCCATCAAAGTTGGTCCAAATACCTTGAGCGTCTCGTTCATAGTCTGGGTTTACGGCATATTGGAGTCATTCTCGTAAATCTAGCACCCAAAGCTGACAAAAACGTTCCAAAAGATAAAACAATTTTACCAATTCTTATTAACACAAAAAAATTTCATTTTAAATTGAATAAAAATTAACTCCTTACACAAAGTAGCAGATATTAACAAAGGCAACATACAAAAGCATACCAAAAAACTCTAAAAATAAAGATCCTTGTAAATGGGGCACCAGTGTCCTGAGGTTTTATCAAATTATTTAAAAATGAAAAATTAATAATGAATTGGTCTACTAATCCATTAACTCTAACCGTTTACCAATTTCGTGAAACTTTAACCAAACATCAATTCTTCTTATCTGTTGTCACTTGGAAATAAAAATAAATTATTAATCCAGCGCATCGAGGGCGTAATCACTCATATGTCTGGCATAAGCTCCATCTCAATCATATGTCAAACACCAAAAACTTATCTACCCCAAATGGATCCTCTTCTTTGTACTCGAAATTCACCTGAAATACAATATAAGTATATCTATCAACATAAGATGAAAACAAAATAAATTTAAATATTTATGATTAAATTGGATATTCTCTGTTCGTTTTGTTTCTTTTTTCAGGCAGACGAGAGTCCTCTCATCATAAAGAGCAAAACCGAGCCGAATTCCCTAAACGAGGCAAAAGCAGCAACATCACAACCGAGATTGAACAAAACCCCAAACAGAATTCACATTAATTTCATCCGCATTGCGGCATCACATATGCACACAGATACGCCGCATATTTTTGCGCCAAATTCTCATTCGCAATCAGAATAAACACACACATAGTCGTACACAGTCGTAGCAGCAAATTCATTGCTTACTGTTTCGGGTGGGTACGTTACGTACCGCTAAGAAATATTCTTTTCAACTGCCTTCATCAGCCAACACCACTGTACTGGTACTGGTACGGTACTCAGGGCGAAAATTATGTAAAATTTACGTTCATGATTTCCCAATACACCGTATTGTTGAAAAAGTTGTTCCTTGCCGCATAGGTACTCGCGTACGAAAAACATCAGTGGGAGTCCATTAAATCACACGCAGCTCAGTAAAGGAAACGGCACAAAGAAAATAGGATTTTCCGGTAAAGTAGCGGAAAAAAACCAGTGAGAAAAAAAAAATCATGAAACTCAAGTGTGAACATGATAACACACTCGATAGACCAAGGATAAGGAAAATCATTGTAAACAAATTCACAAAAAGAATCAAGAAATTGATATAAGCTGAATCTTCCTGATTTTGAAGATAACTCAAGAGATTATGAAAGGATTTTTGTGTACGGACAAACTGGTAATAGAGACTGTAGACGGCTGTAAATGCTTTTCCCTCTACTAAGTTCTGTTTGTTTTGCATTCGTTGCCCTGTATTTGTTTGATTGCTAATTACATTGCGCATTTGATTTATTTTTTTCTAAAAAAAAGGACACCATCTGGCAATTGACGCAAAAGTGCCTGATTTCTTGAAAAAGCCCCAAAGTAAATACAAGTACATACTCGTACATCCATTCGAAAACCGAATTTAGAGAATAAAAGAAAGTATCCTGCGATTGACTTTTGTTGTTTGTCGGTGTTGTTTTTGCCGTACACATAAAGGGAATCGAAAAGTCAATAGGAGTATTGATTCCATGTACTGAAAGGGAATAATATAAAATACGACCTAGATAAGAGCACAATTCGATTGAGATTCCGATTCCGATTCCGATTCAGATTCAGATTCCGATTCCGATTCAGATACCGATAACTATAACGAGTACCGAAACGATAACGATACCGCCCTAGAGCCGAACAAGGATCAATATAATGGATTCAGTTGCGATACAGTCGAAATGTTTATGGAGCGTTCTACTGATTATTTCGTTTATGTGCAATGGAACATTTTCAGGTGAGTTGTTGGCTATAAATTAGTTTTTCTTTTCAGTTTGTTGGCTTGTGCAGCTAGCTATAGCCCTTAGGCTTAACCATATATTTTATATTTTATGTTATGTCGGCAAATGCGCTTAATGAAGGACTTTGCTTTTTTAATACAACGATTCACATATTGGCCTTGTTATTGTTGGTTGATAACGTTGTCCTTGTCCCGGGTTTCATGGACCTGAGGTTGGATTTTAAAATTCTGGTTTGTTTAAGTTTCTGTCTCCATACTGTAGCACAGTTTTGCAGTACTTGATTAGTAATCGAACGTTAATCTAATTAAGGATTTGAAGGACTTGGTTCTCCGATAAGACTTCATTTTCAAAAACAGATCTTTGGTGTGAAACAAAATCGAGCACCTGCCAACAAAATGCCAAATTATACATGCTACAGACTATCGGTTGATCGTACCTGTGGGTATATAATTCAGCATCTTCAGCACCGTAACTATATACTTTATGCAGTGTTCATCACAAAAATAGGTATTGTGCTCCCAATTGTGCCATAAGTGGACTGTGACGTTGTTGCTTCCTCTCGGAACCCTTCTCTCGTGTGCTCATCCACACCTGCGATCAACACTATTAAAGATTGTGATTCCAACTCGGAGTATCCTCGACACACAGTCCCATTCCGTAACCACTAGATAGTTGCAGCCACTGTTTATACCATCCCGTCTAGCTTCGTACTGTTTGTAGAGCTGCTTTCTTTGGTGGCCAATAGTTCGGCATGTTTGGTATGATATTTTGAGCACATACACCACCTGCAGTTTTAGGGCTTTAGCCAAGAGCGGTGATAAGCCTGTTCGGCGTATTTTGGTGGAAGATGAAATGCTCTATAAACAATTCATATTCCACTCATATTATTTGTTTCCTCATTCTTGAACAGCGTAGAAGAGAATGGACTCCGAAACTCAGACACTCTATATTTGTAGCTATGGGCAATATATTTATATGTGAAACAGTTTCTTCGAGCAGCTTTGATAGGTGCTCCTGACTTTGACAATTTTCTTTTTAGATGCCTCTCAAACTCCGAGGTATGTAATTATATTGTTTCATTTGCCTCCACATCTTTTGAATATCATTTTTTGAGACTAACATAGCATCACACCTAGATTCCACATTTTACAGCATTCGGATGAGTACACTAACAACTCTGCGTCATTCATCTGCAAACAGAAGTGCTTTAACCAGCACACAATATTCTAAATGAAGACCGCAAATAGACTAAGGCTCAAAGCACATACTTTTTTTAGTCCCTGACTCCGATCACAACCACTCTGATAACACCTCACCATTCCACACAGTTGCCTTGGTATCGGCATACAGGCTTTCAATCACTCGTCCGAATTTTGACGACATACCCATGCCAAGGGCCTTATATGTACAACAACTCTCTTCGCTCCACTGAGTCAAAAACCACCTTGAAGTCAACAGCGAATGCATACAATTTCCTATTCCTCAAGAGAAATCACTTCAAAATACTATTTATAAAAGCACGTGATCAACAGTGGAGTATCCTGGCCGGAAACCCGCTTGATATTCCTTGAGCAGATTATTGGTGTCTATCCATGCAGTTAGTCGACTTACAGAATCGTTGTAAAAAATTTGTGCGACGCATTTAAAAAGGATATGCCTCGGGATTTCCATGAGCCTACCGCAGAACCTTTTTTATAAACGGGAAAGATCTGCTCTTCGTTATTTTCCCACTTTCCGAAATGTTGTTGAACAAGTAGAGAAGATTAGTATTCAGCTCCCATCCGATAGACGTTCTATTTGAAACATTTCTCTAGAATTTCATACTTCATCTTATGGATTCAAATAATATTTTACGAGTATGTAGCAAAGCCTTTCTACGAGTATATACTACAAAAACATGAAAACTGTGCAACTATGCGAGGAAAATGTTTTACAATATTTTTCTTTTTAAATTGCCGCGTCCTTGGTCTTTTGCTGCTAACAAAAACATTGTTCATATACTCGTACTCCAATAAATTGATATCCTTTCATATACGAGTACAGGTATCTCCTTGTAATCAGCTATCTCCTGCAGTAACCACTTTTTTTAAAATAGCGCGCGCTCAAGGGGTTAAGGTACTCGTAAAATATTTGCACACAGCTCGGGTGAAGGAAAATTAGGGAGGGAAGAAAGATAGGCACCGATGTACATTGATTTTAAATGACTGAATGCCCAGAAAATAGAGAGCTGTGCAATATTTTGATGTTTAATGGAACAATTTTAGAGGAATACGTACCTGGCTTGCACTTCTTCTCAAAAGTTACTGAAATGTCTTGAAGTAATGTTATTTGCAAAAAGGGTACATAAAACGCGTTTCTTACTATGGTACTATGACTGTTCTTTCACACAGTGACGACAGGAACTGAGTTTGTGTCAATAATCTTTTTTTTGTCGAAGCGTCCAATTGGAGTCAGTCTTACGAGTATTTGAGGCTCCATCTCATGTTCAATATTGACTTCCTGAAGAGATTACTGATCACTGATACACAGCAAAGACGAATGGAGACAAATCACGTAATTTCGGTGAACAGTTAGTCCATTTCAAGATATAGTGCTGTCCTCAGTAAGTCAATGGACTCATGGGCAGTTTATCCGGATCAATGTCGTCCATATTTTCGAAGAAGTAATCACTGATCATTATACGGTAACGCAGGCAAATGACTGTACTTTTTTTGTGAAAATAAAGTGCAACCATGCCACCAGCGTGAATACCATATCAAGAACTTTTAAGGCGCATGGGTTTTTTACAGCAACGACTTGTTCACCAGCCCATTGACCCAAAAATGAATCTTGACACTTAAAACGATCGTCTATAAAAATATGGTTTAAGATCTAAATCCGCAAGTTCCCGTCGCAAGTCATGGTCTACGAGTAGTGGCTTTAGGTATTGCACCAACCATATCTTTTGCAGGAGTAGGCTTAGATCATTTCGTAAAATTTTCTACATAGCTGAGGGCCAAATTCATGCGATAGAGATGAAATGGCAATTTTTGATTTCCCGCCACATTTTCAGCGGCTTGTGTTTCTCCTGTACGCACATTACTCGTTGTTGACTTTGAGTCACAATATATAGAGTGTAAGTGGTACAACATTTATTCACAACATGACTAGTAACGAATTCAGTTGACCGATTATGGCGACAAAGAAATTCACGTACCGGTAATCTTCTGTGCACGTCGATTAATATTTCATCGATAGCACCACTGATGTTGTGAATTAACTGGGAAGCATTGACATAAACCTCCTATTTGTCATGGAACCAAAAAAATAGGTGTAGCATGATGTTAAATGCCTCAACTAGGAAAAGTTTAGTCACTTTGCGCTGTGTTGTTAGAAGTAAACATACCCCTCATCCATACCTTTCAGTTTCGGCTATAAAATAATTGATGTTTGTGCCACACCCAGTTTGTTTTGTAAGAAAAAAGGTTCAATTATACCTACAGCTTGAGACTAACAAGAAATAGTAACAGTTTGTAAATAAAAAGGTTGCTCGGCAATTACTCTTGGATTTTATAAGCCTCATATGCCGCAATTTTTCTTATTAATAGAGGCTTATAGGCGAAAATATGATCTACTCGTATCAATCAAAAAGACTTTTCGCTTATTTTCTTGATCAATTTCAATGTTATGCAACACCCAATTGGCAAAGTTACCACGTTGCTAATGGTCGGTATTCTTGCGTCTTTTCAACCTTCTTGGCTTTGAAACCCCAGTATTGATATAAAATTCGCGGAGGTGTTGTTATGTTCCCTAGTTTTCGGCGACACTTCGTATGGTGATACTTGCAGTTGTTCCTGCGCGATTTTGGTTTCTCATATCACTAGTAATGGATCTTCTACATTATCATCTGACAAAATCGTGTCAGTTTCTTGAACTGCAAACATTTTAAGGGTACTAAAATCCCTAGAGGACGGGCTAATTATGAAGAAATAAAAACTCATCCATAATTCTGAAATCTTAAATTTAAAACAAACAAAAATCCAGAAATATAATCTGCATCCTGATTTTCCAAACATAAGATACAGGTATATCTTCAATGTAATATTGCACTGTTATTACGCTGGTGAAAAATCTCAGTCAGATTGTAATTACTAATCCGGCCGGCTAGATCCTCACTTTATCCTATCAGTGGTGAAGGAATATGAGGTGTATTCAGAAGACATCTGGAACTTTACTTCGAAAATCAGTTTTCAGTTCGCGAAACAAACTGTCCATTTTACAGTCGGCATAATCGTCCATCTGAGCAAGTTATTGGAATAACCATGGATTGAAGGTGTTGCGGTATGAAAAGTTTCGATCCACATCTCTCAAAAATAATCAGCTTAAGCTTTAATCAAGGCAGAAGCAATTTGACAAAATCTATGAAAAGTAATTTTGTTTTCAGAAAAATAAGAGTACCAGTCAGCTCCTGGGAGAATTTGGAAACACAATAAATGAAAACCTTGTTAGGAGTTTAGTAGCCAAGGAGGCATCCATGATGCAGTAGTTGACAGCTGCGGCATGCTCGCGGGTTACGCGGCTCTAGCTCTTCGGAATGTATCGGTTCTCCCACTACTCCGTATATTTCAACTCAATTTACCTTTTGTTTCGTGCCGAAATTATCATAAAACATAGAGAAAATGCAAAGATAGTTATAGAGAAAGTTTCGTTACTATTATTTGACTTTTCGGACGGACTTAAAAGACAGGAAGAGAGATAGATAAGAAAAGAAGGTGAAGTAAAAAGGGGAGAACACATTTGACTGCCATTACCACTGTACAAGGCTGGGACCTACGGTTAAAACTAACTAATCCTACTCTAATCTAACTACTAAATACCGAAACTTAACTAACGAATTACAACTAAATTTAAAGCTATAGTTTAAATGTTAAGCTATGTATCGCACACTGATAACAGCACACTACGACCTGAAATAAGCCAGATGTTGTTGGTGGAGTATGGCCAACCCACCCTTATTGCACAAAGATGCGTCATATTGCTACCATTCTGGCCAAATCTGTGAATAGTAGTCCCTAAGACGAATATCCTACCAGTCGCCAACTATAAATGCAAATCAGAGGAAGTCAGTCACTTTGTTTCCTGTCATTTCTTTATCGCTTGTACGACGCGTCCGGTCGCAATTGGCCCAATTAAAGGAAGGTCAATTCGGCCCTCCACACAATATTCTGAAATTTTGCGATATCTGTACGTTTTAAGGTGTCTATAGCGTTTTTAGACAGTTTTTAACAAAGGGCTGTGTGTAGTGTTATCGATTTGAATTTTTCTCAGACGATGATGCATCTTCATGCCGATTCGTGGTCATTAGATTTTGACCAAAATCGTACCGTATTCTGTATACAATTATTTTTTTTCTTGAAAATAAAGGATTCTATCTAAAATGTTGCAGTATTAGTCGAAATCTATTAACATAGCTCACATTTGACGAAATTTAAAAATAAAAATCAGTCCAGAACTATCTGAGTTATTCAAGGAATAGCAACATTTTTGGAACAGTCAGTGCAGTACTAACATACAGGGAGTCCTACATCTGACCGGTCGAACTTTCATTTGTATTATGTTTCCTAAATTCTAAAAGGATGTGAAATATTAAAAACCATTGTAGAATACTAAATGTTCTCTTTGTCTGGAAGTTTTTTTCATGACCCATCGGCCGCAGACATTTTAGCCCTTTTTTTTCTGTTTTGCCCGTGGTAAAACCCTTTGGGTAATTGCCTTCGGCCGTTGTAGAAATTTTCATTGTTTTTTTATGTTTCTTTAAAAAAAAAAATAAAAAACTCTTTAATGCGGAAAACTTTAACATGCCTACACTGTTTCAAACCGAAACTCTTTTTTTTTTCAACGATATATAATTAGAAATGACCGTCTCTTCCAAATGAGAAGGACTTTTCACGTCACTGCTCCGAACACAAGCTAATGGACAGTGGTCGGCTGATTCCCACCTATCAACTGATTTGAATTCCGCAAAGACTGTTGACCAAATTGTTTCCTTTCCCTTGTTCCATGACGTTTTTCTCTTTATTCGGCCTCGTCTTCGTTTTCTATATCATTCGCTTTCTAAACTCGATTCCTACTCTACGAGTACATTCTCTCTACCTACATGCCTAACCACATGATCTACCCCATTGGCAAGGCTTTCCACCACCTTTTCTTGAATATTAAATTTCACCTCTACTGTCTCGCCATATGTATCTAGTGTACAGGGGAGAGATGAAAGTGCAATGAAGGAATAGAATACAATAGATCGTAAATACTAGAGAAGGGACTTATGGTGAGTTGAAATGGAAAGTTAGTGTTTTTAGTTGAATTATTGGGAGGGGAAAAGGTCCGTTTTGAAACGGGGTCAATTTATTAGATTCGTACATTCATACACAAATATAAACACAAAAAATATATTTATTTTTGTTTAAAATGGCTGCCGCTACAGTGCAAACATAAACTTCAGTAGGCTATCGACACCTTGAACCACGCTAATTTAAATGACTGACTTATTCGACTTGACATCAGGGGTAAGCTTTCAGATTGGCTTCGTGTTTACCTAACAGACAGATGTCTCTTGTGTTTAACGTAGGTACCTGCCGTGAGGGCTTAAGCCTACGGTGCGTCTTCGCACAAGATATCAAAACAATGCGTTGATAAGCGCCCTTCGGGTAGTACAAGTACTACCACCAGTACCAGATTCGAAGTCGTGTGTAAGGCACGAACTTCCCCTTTGGTGAAGGGTCGAGGCCTATCTAATACCTCCGCCATTCTGTGGTACCCGGTTGCAATGCAACTCCACATCGAATAGACCAGTCGGTTCCATAGCAATCCCACGGACCAGCACAGGTCGTAGCAAACTACAACATATGCTAAGCCATGAGATGTCCAAGCTCCATTCGGTCTACTCTCCCCGCGATTTTGGGTATAAAGCTACAGCTACCACGATTCTCCCACAAGGGGGCCAACTCCTGGTCAGGCCGGAACCATAGTTCCGGGGGCTCCTGCCCTCCCGTGGTACCAGAATATAGCTTCCGGTCAAGCGTCGCAACCTTGAGGTTACTTCCAGTTGCCCAGGACTAGCGGCCTTCCAACAAAAATTCCTACAATGTTCCCGCTAGCTGCCTACTGAGCGTTCTATTGAATATTTCTTTTGCAAAACTACGGGTTCTTTCGAACAGTATCAGTGATAATTCCACTGACATCGTAGGTCTCACCATTAAAGGTGATGCCCATAGCCTGCAAGTTCCTTATGTCAGCGTAATTGGGACACTCACATAGGACATGTAGCCAGTCCTCATACGTAGCTCCACATGGGCAGATGGGCAGCTCGCAACCTCGCTAAACCCCCTTTTATGCAAGAATGCATTAAGAGAGCCATGCCCGGTCAACAAAAAGTCCAGGCTGAGGTTAAAATTTCGTTCAGGAAAGATTCGCATGGTTTGCACATCCCTTAAGAAGCCGTAAGTAACCCTGCCATTTTCGCTAGCATGCCATCTGGATTACCATCTAGATAGAACACATGCGTATAGCAAGGTTTTACGCTGCTTCAGGGATAGGCCATCCACTTCTTCCGGGGAAACCCAATCGCGCTCATTTAGAGGGAGACCTTTTCTGATCTTGAAAGCAATAGCACGACGCATCACTTCCAGATCAAGAGGTGGCACTCCAAGCAACACCTGCATTGCCTCTTTGGAGACAGTGTGGCACACCGGTAAACAGCCAAGCAAGGCGACTCTTTGACAAGCCAAGATCCGCCTTCTACCTGACAGACAGATATTTTCAAGTTACGATTACATATGCCTTCAGTAATGAGACAGCAGCATCCTTCGACGTCCCACAAGTATCTATACTAGGCCCGCTGTTATTTGTATTCCATGTCTTCACAAAGACACTTCCATTTGGGTGAGCAGACGTTTTCGCGATAATTGCTTAATAGAGAAACCTCGAGACTGCATTGCAAGTAATGCAAACGGAGCTAGATAAAGCTGTTAGATAGTGTCATAATAATGGTACATTTGTGGACCACATCACAAAGCTACTGAACAAGGAATCCGCCTCAAAAACAACATCTGTCTATGTACACTGCCAGGTCAAAACATGGAAATCTTTGAAAAGTTACAAATATTTGGGAGTGACTATTGGCAGCCACTTTCTTCGGGACAGACAAATCGACACGCTTTGTTCAGGCCTTAATAAAACGCTCTTTGCCATAGTCTACCTTGCCCACCACTCGGCGTAACAAGTCCAAAAACAGTTTTACTATGCCCTCGTTGAATCTAAGCAATGACCTCCAAGGTCGGTCAAAGGACCAGGGGTAATGGACGACTTGGAGCCTGACATATTCGCCACGATACGTGCTCGAAAAAGTATTCAAAAATGGAACATTTGCGAGTTTGCAAAAAAAAAATCGATAATTTCGACTCTTCCCCTTTGCCCAGAGGGAAAAATCCTGAACTAAAATTGGAAATTGTCTTCTTGAATGTTTGACATTTACTGTACAAGAGTAGCGTTTGCAATGTACCAGTATAATGCCATGGAACGTTCACCTATTTATTAATTGTTTGTGAAAAGCTTACTTCATCTCTTGCGTTGTAAGGGAGCAATGCTTCCTTGGTTTATCGATTTTTCTGTAAATGCTGAAATTACAGCTAATAGCTGTATCTTTTACTTTCCGATGTCGTCACTAGCAATCTTTCCATGTCACAGCATATTCCGGAATGTAGAATGTTGTAGAATTAAACAAAGTGCCTAATTTATTTGTTTTTAATTAGTCCACGCGTAGTTGTTTGCCTCGCATACCAATCAAGGAACATCTTAAGACCATGCTTTACGCATTATAACGACAACTCACATAATATTCATACATCCATACATACACATGCAGAAATGTACGGCACATCTAAGAAAGACTTCCCCATTTTCCTCAGCTTGTATTTCCTTTAAGATATTTAATAAAACTTACGGTATTTGCGTAGTTAAATGGCACTAGACCATAATACTTCATACGCAACAAATGCGAAAAAGATGTCACATTATTTCCAACCCCACGAACCCTGGCACGGATGAAGAGTTATAAAGGAATTTGACAAGCTAAAAGAGGGCGCAAAACACTATACCCGACACGCATACAAACACTTAATCATTCCCGCTGCTTCAGCATTTCTACTGTTGGCTAGGGGTTGCAAAGTTGTGTTTATTGTTTATTGTGTGTTGACTTTACTTGAATTTTCGCCATTCCATTAGAGCGGTTATGGGAGTTTAATAGTTGTCGGTTCTCCGCTCTCATTTTGTCGTTTGTCGCTTGTCGTTTTTCGTTATTTGCTTTTGCTGTGTTTTTTTTTGTTAATTTGTTTCATTTAATAGTTCATCGAGAAACTACAAGAAATCGTGTGTATGTCGAAATGTTTAATGGGGTGCTGTAACGTTTAGCGAGATCTAACTATGTATTGTAGTCGTATGTCCCTGGGCAATAGAGAATTAATAACGAAGGGTATTTTATTGATTCGACAAAATACTTAAAAGTTTGCAATTTTTGCTCTGGTCATTTTGTCCTTTATTGATTGTCCTTACACGGGTTAAGAATGTGAGCGATAATTTTTGTCGGAACGATAAATTCTTAGATAGCAGATAATTTAATTAAAAAAGTTACCCACCTCGGAGTGACGTGAAATTTATTAAATTACTTTTTATTGAAGGTCATCAGGGAAGATAGGACAATTTATTAATAGAGGTTCAGCAAGAGCATGTCACGTTCAAGAAAATTTTATTTATTTGAAACCCATTAACAATCAAAATGTACATACGAGTACTTGTGCCGGAAAGTTAAAATATCTTATGTCAATTTTGTACGCTTTTCAGGAGAGCAATTTTAAATTTCAAATGGCGCCCTGAAAAAAAAACTACGAGTCGCAAACAGAAAATTCAGTTTCAGTTTCAGTTTATTTTATTTGGCAAAGTACAAGTAAGAACAAAAGTCTTTTATAGTACATTAAGGCTCAGCAATGATACATTAGAATTGCATTAATTTACACAATGAGCAAAGTAAGAAAAAATAAATAAATACATAAAAATTGAGTCAAAAATATCTAATATAAATAATATCTAATAAAATAAGAAGAGGACAAGGGGGGAGAAAATTAGGATAGAAGAAAAGTAATAGAGTGAACAGAGAAAAACAAAAAGATAAAAGAGAAAGAAATTACTGTGCAAAATGTGCAAACAGTGCACTTTTAAATTTTTCGGCTCCTATTATTTGTTTAATGGAGACAGGTAGAGAGTTCCAAAGTCTGGCAGTGTGGACAAGAAAGAGGCGTGAAGTGTTTAAAAAGTTAGAAGAAGGAGTTATTAGGTTGAATGTACGTGGTGACTGGACAAATTGCAATCTCTCGAATAGATATTGTGGTGAGCGATTATGTATTATTTTGTGCATGAATACACAGCACCTAATTTCCCAAAAGTTTTGAAATGAACAACGAAGGACATGTTTGTGATAGACAGAGATATGGTCATATCTTCTCATTCCATAGACATATCGCACCATATCATTAAAACAAACAAGTAACTTGTGTTGCGATTGAGAATCTAATTTAGGATATACAACTATGGCATAATCAAATATTGGCACAAGCAAAATCTTAATTAATCTGAGTCTAGTATCCACAGGTGTAAGACTGGAAAACAGCCAAAGCTTACGTAACCCTGCATAAATACGCGCTACGATCAAATTTGCATGATCAATAGGGGAAAGGGATCTATTCAACTCGTACCCAAGGTTTACAACTGTATTGGAAAATTTAAGCCTACAAGAATTTATATAAATAGGGGGTATCTCTCCAGGGTCATACTGCTTTTTTAGAAATCATAATTAATTGCGTTTTTACCGGATTCATGATTAGACCATTATTTTGAGACCATTTCACTATAGAAGACAAATCAGAATTAAATCTATCAACGAGATCTTCCATTAATCCAATTGGTCGAGAAAGGTATAACTGTGCATCATCCGCATATAGATGTATAGATGCATTACTGCATACATGTGGTAGGTCGTTAATGTAAAGACAGAACAGGATTGGGCCAAGAATAGAACCCTGAGGTACGCCGGCAAGTATATTTTTTCGCCGGGAACATTTTTGTTCAGAAAAAACCTTTTGAAAACGGTTCGAAAGGTAGTTCCTAATTAGATGTATTGAGTTATCACTTAACCCAGAGTACAGCTTTAACTTCATACATAAAATGTCATGATTAACCGTATCAAAGGCCTTTGAAAAGTCAAGCAAGCATAGCAACGTAAGAAATCCCTTATCATACTCCATTCTGATATCGTCAAGCACTTTTATCATAGCCGTTGAGCAGCTGTGTTGAGCACGGAAACTAGACTGTACTGGAGCCAATAAATAAATTCAAAAACCTTAGACAGGCATGGTAAGATGATAATTGGGCGATAGTCAGTGGTGGATGTGGGATTGGCTTTTTTTGGTACCGGGATGACCTTGGCTTGTTTCCAGCACTCAGGAAAAGTGGAAGACGCAATACAAAAATTAAACAAATGAGTGATACAACCTACAATATGAGGAAGTATCATTTTTACGAAGCGTAAGTGTAATCCATCATCTCCGATAGCGTTGGATTTAAGATTTCGAATATGATTTATAACGTCCACTTCAAAGACAACTTCAAAATCCAAAAACCGGGTGAAACTGAAAAAAGATTGCTGTCCGGTATAAAACAAGTGTTGGTACTAGGACAAGAGAGGAATGAGTTATTAAGTTCATCAAGGTCAGGTATTTTTGTTAGAACATTATTTTTACCAAGTCCAAGAGAGCGTAAATTATTCCAAAGTTTTTTCGACGTTTGATCAGCACTTAGTTTGGATAGGAAATATCTTTTTTTTGCCCTTTTGGTGATAGATGAAGATAAGTTTCTGGCCCTGAAATATGACTCCCAATTTTCAGTATTAGGCCTATGTTTCCATCTGGCATACAGTTTCCTACGTGCTTTTATAGTATCGTGTACTTCAGAAGTGAACCATGGACATTTTTTATTGCGCACAGCTACGGTTTTGATGGGAACATGCTTATTAAAAAGATTGTTTATTAATGTTTGAACAAGTTCAACTTTTTCATTAACGTCCGATACGAAGTAACAAGAGTGCCATGGAGTCAGACTTGCATCAAATTGGAGTAAGTTGTTATTTATTGATCCATAGTCTCGAAAATGAAACGATTCCTGCAAGGGGATGCAAGAGAAATCAATATTATAAGTGCAAAACAGAAGATCATGATCAGATACCCCCTCAAGTGATAGTTGGTCAAAAAGCAACACGCTGGAAAGGTCAGAGACAACTACTAAATCAAGAAGACTCGGCATAGAGTCAGGCGCAAATCGTGTAGCGTAGGAGTTGACAACCACCAAACCAGATGAAGCAAAATTGTCTAAGAGCTGATTAGATCTATAGTCAGATTTGTAAATATCTGCATTAAAATCACCACAAAGAATAAAATGTTCATATGATGCTGAATACTGTTGAATTGTACAAAAAAATTTATCAAAAGAACAATTACGATTTGGGCTATAAACAACACCAAGGATGCATTTTATATTGGACTTCGAGATTTCAACGACTAGATATTCGGTGTCGTTACCCACAAATTTTCCTAATATTTTACAGGCCAAAGAGGCTTTGTGATAAATTGCAATCCCTCCACCAGTAGTGTCAGATATTCTATTATGCGGAACCAGTAAATATCAGGAAATCCCGTATATTGAATCATAATCATCTTTATTATCGAGTGTTTTAAACCAAGTTTCACTAACACAAATTACATCTACTCCCGAATCTATAAAAATATGTCGAGCATAGTGTAATTTCGACAAGCTAAGACTGCGAGCGTTAAAGTGACATACTTTGAAACCATCATAAGCTTTGGATAAAATATTAACCAACGTTCGCACCTCAACCTCATCACTCACACCATATAAAACCCTATTATGGGCCATCATAAATTAAAATATATATTACAATCCCATCAACAACTAATAGTAGCGCGATGTACTTTTGTCTAGCACTGTGTAATCTACAAAGAAGTAAAACAGTAGAAGAAAAGAAGAGAAGAAAACATAAATACAAATAAGAAAAGAATGGTGAAGAAATATGATAGTGGGAGGGAGAAGGGGGAAAAGGGAGGGTATCATAAAAGCATAACATTTGATTTGATTATAAATTCAAAATTCCAAAAAGTTAAAATTACATAAAAAATAAAAAAATAAAAATAAATAAATAAATAAATAAAAGAAAAGTATAAATGAATAAATTATAAATTATAACATAATCGAATTGCTCCAGTCAGCATAGCAATAAAAACAAAAGAAAAAAAATTATGATATGTTGTACAAAAGGAAAAAACGGGCAGATCTTAGGAAAGTGTCGTAGTTGAAGTAATTTTTAATTCAGCATCATTCTTACTCTTCTTAACATAAACCAATCCATTGCGTGTTCTTGCGGAGAATAATAGACCCTCACGGCGTAGCTGAAGAGCATGGCGAAGCAAAGAGCTGCTCTCCTTAGTTAAACTTTCATTGATGTAAATACGAGAGGTAGTGGAAGTGTTAGCAGAAGTAGAGGCCGTGTTGTTTTCAGTAAGTGATTCGTTCTCTAGCTGGGAGAGACTAAGGCCGTTATTCGCACGAAAAGCAGCAAGCAGTGCACTTTGCTCGGTATGAGAAGAGAGAGCAGCGGACTTCGACCATCATTAGATTTATTTCTCAGCCGAAAAGCTTCAAAGTGGGAAGTAATGTTGTACTGTAGTTTACCGGCGATTTTTTTTACCAATTCAATGGGATTTTCCTTTGGTCTTTGTGGGATCCCACGAACAATCACGTCGCGAAGGCGCTCTTTTCGCTGAAAGTCAGCCAACTCCTCTTTTAGTTTGCGGTTGTCATCTCGTAGTTCCATGATGTCGCTCTCGAACTTTGCCACTCTGTTATTAAGAGAAGCAATGGCTTCGCACAGTTTGTTATTAAAACTTTGTTCGAATTCAGAGAGCAACAATTTAAATTTTGTACTTAAACTTGTTTCCAAAACACGAAGATGATCAGATAGGGATGCTTTTTTATCTGCTGGCTTCATAGGTGGTGTATTAGATTTCAGATGGCTGTAACCTGACTCGAATTTATCTGGAGACACTGCAGCGGCCAAGGCGGATTTCTCTTTGAGAGTTTGTTGGCGAGTAGTTGACATATTTTCATAGGCAGTAACACAAATCACAAAGTAAAAAAACAGTTTTATACGTTTTTATTTGAAGTGTTTATGCGTACAAAGATTTCAAGTAAACCAAGTAAATATTGGATTGTATTACAACAACTAAATATTGGTTATTTATCACAAAAATATGGTTAAACAATTGCTTTAGTGACGGAACAATTTCAAGCACGTCTATTCACTTAGCATCGCGAGACTTGTTCTTATGTAGAACTTTAGCAATTTTATTTTAGAAATAATAAAAATAATTATTTATAATACATATATTGAAATATTGACCCATTTCCGATCGGTGTTCGATTAATCGAACGTGAAATTTGTCAATTTTCAATATTTTTTTTGTAACTCTGAAGGTAAATGATATCACGGGGGTAGTTAGTACCCAATATTACTTTGATCATTGGTTATTCGAAAATAATATTTATCATCCCCAACCTCAACTCATACTTCTGTTGTAGCTGGTTGAAAAATACCTTACCGATAGACTTTCTTCTAAATTATATTAAAACTATATAACTACAAAAAAAGAAGTAATGATGAGGTATTATAGATAAAAGACTCAGCTGTCTTCTGCAACCAAATAATCAACACCAGGGAACACCTGGATGGCACTGGTATGAGTCCAAGTTAGTGTTCTATTAGTCGAACGTTGGCGCTTATCCCATACAAATGAAACATATCGTATAAGTGAATAGATAGAGTATTTCAGTAAAAAACAATTGTTTACTGAATTTTTATAATTTTAGATGATTGCAAGAATAGTATTATATTGTTTAATAATTGATGAACGTAGTAATAAAATAAAAAAAAAAATATTTTTCATGGAACATTTTGAAACAATGCGAATGCATATGCTCGGTACGAGTATATTTCTCTCACATTCAAATTGTCGCTTTGCCACAACCTTTCAACTGGCATCGACGATATTTTCCTTTTTTTAGTCGCTTTTTTCCAACGCCGAACAGGATGGAGCGGCAGATTTGATCATAATTTGTAGCAATGGTGATCTCCTTTTTATCTTGCCAGCAATAGAGAGTAATCTGGTTCTTAAAGTGGTCTTCATATTGGTAGCACAGAATCCCTTTTCTGATAACAAGCACAGAAGATGATAGGATGTGAAGAAATTGTAGAAAAATATTACGTAACGCATGGGGGCCTCTACATTGATGAGTAAACGGAGAACGACGTCAGCTCCAAGACCAACCTCTATGCCGTATTCATAGGATTGTCCACAGTAAGGAATGAAAAATAATAAATAGGCCACGATCTGCTCGTCCATGGACAGAGCTTTGCCCAAATGTCAAACTGCATAAATTTGCGGTTTATATTGTCGAAGAATGGACGAAACTAAAATCAATGAAATACTAATTAGAAAACTTGTATCTTAATAATGTAATGAAAGATCTAATTCATCTTTATTTACGAAATGGATGTATCTTTTGATGTGCGTGAACTTAAATCTCGACATTGCCTTTTTTACCATCATGATTGCCATTGACGGCTTCGATGATTAATATTCCTCAACAGAAGGCAAAGTGTGGTAGCCCGATAGCAGTAAAATCTCCAAGAATTTCTCAATAAAACCAAGTTCTTCGAAAATCAGTGTTCTTCTGGGGTGCAAATCGGTTGGCCTCGGTTATGATGTGATCCAACACCTCCTCATTATCAAAGGGTCCTTCAGTTCCTAACACAGCTCTTTTTGCATATCGGCCAATGGAGTTACATTAGACCATATATCGTAATGTAGCTGCTTCTTTCCTTTGTTCCAAATTAACTCAATAGTTTCAAGCTGTACCTGGCTAAAAAATTTTGTTAATAACAGATTTAGAATCAAGGGGCCCTAATTATTCTAGAAATATACTTATCTGCTCTCCTTGCAGATACTATAGAACGTGCCCAGCTGATGATAAACTAACTGGAAAACTACCGCAAGACCTAGAACCTGTCTCTAAACCTGGCAAAGTCAGAGATGATGATTTTAAGGGAAGGTGGGGGGAGGTATCAGAGTGAGCCAATTAAAATTGTGCGCAAGTATAAATACTTAGGTGTTTTGATTACGTCAAACCTGAACATGAGGAGGCATTTAACTGCATCTTCCATAGTCCTTTATGGAGCACAAATATGGAGATATCGACCATTCCAAGAGGTAGAAAAGTTTCTTCGTTATTTTATAAGAAGGACTCTCAAATTGTCGAGCAGTTCACCTATTTACATTCTCCATTTGGAGCTGTATTGCCCTCCTGTTTTTGGACACTCTCAGACTAACCAAAATAGTTCTATCGCAAATGATATTGACAAAGTGAGCTTGCGTACAAGAGTGGGAAACACTGGCATTTGAATGCGAATACAATATATCTGTTACCCTCAATTTCTAAGTGAACTCTTACCCCTTAATTATATCCCACACCGTCCAGACCTTCGTTTACTGTGCACCATATGCAACCGGAAAGAACGAGAGGATGTGTACCACTTCCTAGCAGTATGCCATTTTAATAGAGTTCCATTTCAATATCTTTGGAGTACGTACACTCGAACTGGATGAAGCGATAGGCATACTCAAGGGCAGCAGAGGTTGGGACGCATTAGATATACAACGATTGCCCTACGTTAAGTTAGGATTGTTAAGTAAACGAATTTATGCTTTCTTGTCTTAAGTTTTTTTACCAAATCAAATATGAGTACATTTTGAATCTCAAGTTACATAATATTTTATTCCAATTCAACAACTAATTGAAGGGACAAGTGGAAGAAGGGCCTATGTTTCTACCGGTATTCTTTCTTTATATGCACCACGATGAACAACATTTCCTTATTTGTTCCTTTCTTAAAGAAATTCTTTGGAACATATTTACTACTCACTAGCCTACAACATATTTTCTCAAAATTTTAAATCTGTGCAACTGAGACCATTCCATTGGGAGACCTTTTTCCAAAAGGGGCTAGCACTCCAGGTTGGTGGTTGTGCATGGGATTAACTAACCAACCACGCAAAAAAAAAAATAATTGCTACGAAGCGATAAGGACGGATTCACTGTTGACGACCCTGCAAAACGAACAAAGAACAACGACTTTCGGATCTGCTCGTGGAATGTCCGGATCTTGGACAGGCCACGTGCAGTAAAACAATTAGTGGAGGCCCCAGACTACTATAAAGCAAATATCACCACCATCCAGGAAGTCAGAGGGATGGGACGAGCAAAAGAAAGATGAAAAACTGTGATGTTTACTACGGTGACTGCTATAGGGAATTTGTTGTAAACGGCAGACTTAGGCAAGATGTCTTGAGCTTTCGACACGTGAGTGAACGCCTTATAACAATCCGTATTAAAGGTAAATTCGCTAACATCAGGTTTATATTCGCTCACGCCCCAACAGAGGAAAAGGACGATGCTACCAAAAAAAGTTTCTACAAGCTCTACGACAAAACCTACGAGCAATATCCAATGTATGGCGTTAAAATCGTCTTATGTGTCTTTAATGCCAAAATTGGAAAGGAGTACATCTTTAGTAGCACAATCGAAAGACATAGCCTACACGACACCACATCTGGAAACGGATTTAGGCTAATCGATTTCACTGCGGGACGTAACATTATTATAGCAAGCACACAGTTTCCTCACCTCAATATCCACAAGGGAACATGCCAGACACCAAATCAGCAAACTGTCAATCAGATTGATCATTTTGCGATCTACGAAAGGCACTCTTCAAGTATTTTAGATGTCCGAACATTAAAAGCTGCTTACGTAGACTCGGCCACTACCTAGTTACAGTCAAGGTAACTACATACGTCTACGGATATCTCAGATGCCACAACGATGGGGAAATTTCACGTGAATGGTTGCAATTGCAACAAGCTGCCAGACCTTTGCCGATCGCGTATCCCTCAGCGTCTCGATAAGTCCTTTGCAGCCAACATGAAGTGCTGAAGACCAGTGGCTTAGATGCCGAGAAGCCATCAGAAATGCCACAACTGACGTGCTGAGTTTCACCTGCCCACCACCACGAAACCCCTGGTTTGATGAAGAGTGCCGGCAAGCACATGTAGTAAAACAACATGCCCACAAAGCGGCGGTGGACAAAAGGACGAGAGCGAAGAGGAGGGAAGAACATCGTCTTCTCCGAAAAAAAAAGAACTTGAGAAGCGCGCGGTCGAGAAAAAAGAGAGGTGCTACTCCAGGAATGATGTACGGAATTTATACCAAAATCCCGAAGGAAAACCTGTAGAGATGCTCAAGGAGACCTTGTAGTAAAGTCACAATCGGTGCTGAGGATATGGAAAAACTATTTCTGCAGATTGGTAAACGGCGAAGACGACACAAATTCCGCTGTCAGGCAGAGCGAACCATTCAATATTGACGATGCAAGTCAAAAATTCAGTCCACCTTACCAAAATAAAGTGAGCATAGGAATTTCTAAACTAAAGTCGAACAAGGCTAGCGGCCCAGACGGCCTACGCGCTGAGCTATTTAAGGCAGCAGGAAATGACTTAGTAGAGAGAATACACCAACTTATTTCCAAGATTTGGTCTGATGAATGTATGCCTGATGAATTGAACCACAGCATCGTTTGTCCGGTTCACAAGAAAGGAGACCCTCTAAACCCCAACTATAAAGTTATCAGTCTCCTAAACATCGCATATAAGACCATGTCTGCCTATTGTGTGAGCGCCTGACACCATTAGTCAACGATCTGATTGGACCTTATTAGTGCGGTTTTACTGCCGGTATGTCCGCAATCGACCAAATATTCACACTACGGCAGATCCTGGAGAAAACTCAAGAAGTTCAGGTCGATACTCAGCATCTTTATATCGATTTTAAAGCCACATATGACAGCATCTAGAGACGAGCAACACGAGCAATAGCGTAACGAGTGACACCTGGTTTCATTGTAATAATATTTTCGGAACCAGGTGAAAACACAAACTTGAGCAAGTAAATTGTAAATAGTAATGTAAATAATATTTGAGTATGCTCGTAATATAAGATATCGTACGGCAGGTTTTGCGAATTAATATAGACTTCAGATGTTTTTGTTCGAAGTCCTCAAAGATTTTGATAGTAATGCTGAGGAAATCAGGAAGTGCAAATAGAGGCAGAAGTGGGTTAGGAGCGAAAATAGTTCTTAAAACTAGAACGCGTTCTTTGAAGGTGCCATAGTCGCTTTGAGCTGGTAGGCGTGATATTAAAGGGTTCGTGAAACCGTACGGAAATCTGACGTAGGTCTTTTGGGTTTGTAGGAAGTCCTTATTGCTCAATGGAAACCACAATTTGTTTTGGTTGTGCCATCAAAGCAAATGGAATCAGGCTTATTGTGTAGATAAACTAGATAAAGGTGAACGTTTTCGTAAATTCTACGATCTCTAAGCCGGGATTGAATGTAACGGCCATCATCACCCGAAGCGGCGAGTTGCTTGGTTATCTTGACCATCGGTGGGAGCATAGGGTCTATGAAAGTTGTAGGGTTTGCATCTGATTTAGACGGAAGAGACGGATTGAGGGTGTGCGAATAAAAGAAAGTAGGGTAGGTGGACTTATTAGAAGCCGAGTTAGTAGAATCTTGGATGAAAGATACCCGTTTGTTCGATGGATTATTTAGTTTAGAATTATTGGTGGAAAGGAAAGGAGATGTGGAACGTATCGCTTGGGGAAAGGAGGGGAATGTTCCTACTTTAAAAGTCCAATTTGGGTCAGAGTTATGTATGCGGGTTTGGTTGTGAGGCTTGGGGGTTGTCTTAACACTAGGCTTATATTTAGTCTTAAAATTAATCCCATTTGCGTTCATCTTGTACGTTGTAGGCTTTTGGTTGATTAATTTTTTACGTTTGATTTTGTGTACAGTTTCTGACATTAATTTTAAAATGCTGTTTAAAGTAATTGATCAGCCAAGTCGGGTTTGTATGTGCGGGTGCAACTTTAATAGAGAAAGTGGTTGTTTCCTCCGTATTTGACTCATTGAACTTTTTAACTCGATTATTCCATTCAGATATGGTCCAGGAAACTCCAAAGCCCGTAATTGAAGGTTCAGGAGATGCTAGAAATGCACGAGATGCTGGAGGTACTTGAGATGCTGGAAGTGCATGAGATGCTGGTAGTGCGTGATATGCAGTAAGAATCGGAGGCATGGGTGTAACATAAAGTTCAGGAGCCGTATGTAATGGAGAGGAATGTATTAGGGCGGCGTTTTCAAGCATCTCAGCTAGTAGAGCGCTGTAGGCCATGCTTAATTGGGGCTGGATGTGTGAAGTAAATTCCTCAATCTTACCGATTGTGATCCTGATTTCATCAACAATGCTGCTTAGTAATAAATGAGACTGTAAGGAATCGTTACTTTTTTCGTCGATTTTACACATCATTGTTGTAAGCCGTGGATCACTTCTGTTAGGAGAAGGTGTTGTTCTTTTGAACGGAGCTTGGAAAAAAAATTGCAAGGTCAGAGCGTAGGGAGCAAAGAGATCCCTTTAGAGTTGATAAATGTGAATTAGAAGCCGCTTGAATAGCACTTTTCTACTCGATACTCGTTTTATGTTCACTATAACATTTTAAAAGTTCTGCATTTTTGGCCAACTGCTTGTCGTACTGCATAAATTTAGATCTAAATTGACTAGAGGATAGTTCAACTATGCAATACAGATCCTCAACACTCTTTTGGAGTTGATCAAGTTTTTCGAATTCGAGTTTAACCTTCTTAAAAAAAACAGTTTATGTTCAACATCAAGAACATTTATGGAATCGCTTAGGCATTTGATGGCCAACATAATATGGGAGGGTGAAACATCCTTACATTCATCACAGTAAAAAACAAAATTGTTTTTATAATCTCTAAGACAGATGATAGATCTTCTGCTCGGGCCTACACAGAGAGCGTGAAAAGATCTTGCACATAACCCGCTGCAAATCACCAAGTCAGCATTGAAATCATTCGTGAAAGCACATTGGGGGTTTCAGCACTGATTTGACATGTTTATGTTGGCGTAGGGCAGAGTTGATCAGTATGAATAAGCGACCTAATTTTGTCGCCTGTGCAGCATGTCGGGATTTTTTTTTTTATTTTTTTTTTAGCGACATTGACCGAGTTTATTTCAATTATTTTTTTTTCGCACAGTCCACGATATGATAGTCGTTATTGGGGTCGGTCACTAGCAAATGTTGCACTGGGTTTGTTATTTGCTTTTTTTTATTTATTTCTTTCTTAACGATAAAGACAGTATTGGCAGAAAAAAAATAAAATAAAATTCAATGCAACTATGGGAGCGAAAACAAAATGCAACAACAGCACAACTTGGATCATCTTGCCTTTGTTAGTGACATTGGCATGTTATTGTAGTTTTTCTGAAGTGTTTTCCCGATATCGACAGCATGTTCGGGACATCTCCTAACTGGTTTTGATTAAAGTTTGTGCTTGCAAAATATCTTTAATGGTTTTTTTGGAGCTTAGAATGGCTTAGTTTGGCTCCGAACAACAGCTGCATTAACATAAATATGTTCAGTTGTAAATGTGGCAAATGATAATATAAAAAATTCGTGACACACATTTAAAGTCAGATGTGACTCAAGGATAAGTTTGATGCGTGTTTAGTAGCCCTTTGAAATTAGTTTGCTTTCCAACAACTCATGTGAGAAATGGAACATCCTGTGTCTGAATTCTCCTATATCGAATATTTTGATTGAAATTCTTGCTAACTTTTGTGTTTTTTATTTTTATTTTTCCAGATATGGGTAAAATGTCTTCAGCGAGTATACAAAATCACTTCAGCACCTCAACACAATCACATTTCACAACAAAAAACAACACACGAGTCATAGCACAAAAGGGTGGCCTGGCAATACTACCATGTGTGGTGAAATTGAACTCACCGGCAACTGTAAGTATCATATATTCCCTATATGCATCCTGTTTCTCATTTATTATTTGATATTAATTTTTTATATAAATATATTTTTATATCTGAATATCTCAAAATGTGTGCTGTGCTCTCTGTGTAAAAGGTTGACATAAAAGTAAAATATTGTAGCTTCAGGATATTTTTCATTTCCATTTTAATTGCTCGACCTTTTTCTCGTTTATGGAGATTTTGAAGTCATGTTGTGTCAGTCAACTTGATGTTTTGATTCGGTTTTATAAAGTCATCAAGCTATCTGACGGAATCGGGTTTAATGAAAAAAAAAAAAAAAGGCAACAGTCGCATGGAATCTGACATGTACGAGTAGTTTTAATGGTGCTCGTTTTATTGTGACAATGAATGGGAAAAGGAAGACAATATGACACGGTAACAGGATAATTTAGCGAATGAGGACAGTTTTCCGAAAATTTAATTAAATTGCACTGGTGAGGGTGGGAAAACTTTCCTTATTAAGGAAAATTAATATGACTGGTTACGATTGAAAATATCATCAGGGATTCGAATTCTCGGAAAATTGTGCTTTATTGTTCTTAAAAAGAAATTCATACTCGCAGAGGGAATCCTGTTTACATCTGTGAAATATGGGAATGGAATGATGACTCACGTTACGAATTAATTAAACTAACAAGCCGAGGGCTCTGTAAGTCCATCAAATATTCGTTAGTAGTGAGTTAACGATTTATATTTGACTTAAAAGTCAAAATTATTAGGATACCAAAAACAAAACAAAAATTGTTTTAATTATCATATATCCTCAGATGCAGTTAGTGTATACAATTTTAAGTTTCAATAACTAAGTTAATATTGATGTTATTTGTAAGCTATAGGTTGCATTCCCGAACACGTCGGCCCCCTGAAGGTATTTCAGGAAAAAGGTTGAATGCCAGTTGTGCTATTGGACTTTTAAGTATGCCAGAAACCACTCGTACAAGATCATCTTTGCCCGAATGAAGTTCGTTAATTCGTCCTAGTGCTGCTCATTTTTAAGGTGACAGGAAGTACTTGATATCACTCTTGTCTCCGACAGCATCACTCAAAGGCTAACGAACTGGATGGTATCGTCTGAACACTCCTTTTCAGACCACAAATACACCCAATTCAGCCTGAGTGACGCTCTCCCCAGCCAGCCAGCATTCCGGAATTAATAAGAAATTGATTGGCCAAAATACAGAGGAATACTGTCAGAAACACTATCCTCTGAACTATAAAGTCCTCCGCGTGACACCAATGAGCTTGACATGAAAGTCAAACAATTTACTCTGGCTCTCAATAAGGCTATGGCCGCTTCCTGGCCTCTTATTCAATCAAGAGGCAAGAAAAAGCCACATTGGTGGACATCGGCACTGGGACTGCTCAGAAACTCTTGTAGAAAAGTTTTCAACGTAGCAAAAAGCACAAGAAAAGATACTGACTGGGACTCATATAAAGAATCCCTCAAATTATACAAAAAAGAACTGAGGAAGGCAAAGCGACAATCCTGGAGGTCATTCTGTGACAAAATCATAGAAACCTCTGAGGCATCGCGCCTAAGAAAAATCCTCTCTACAAATCCTATGATGCCTAGCTGTTTGAAAAAAACCGATGGCTCTTGGGCAACCTCAAGTGATGAATCACTCAACCTGCTTCTGTACACCCACTTTCCAGGTAGCAGCCCAAACAGGCCTACTGCAACCGTGACCAAAATTCATGGTCTGATTACGAGAGACAAACTGCTCTGCGCGCTGCATAGCTTCAAACTTATCCACATTCCAATGTCATGGAAAGAAGTCATTCCCAAAGCCGGAAAATGTTCTCATGTTGTCCCAAAGAACCTCAGACCTATAAGTCTATCATCTTTCCTTCTGAAAACTCTAGAACGACTGATTGATATCCATATTCGAGCTAAAGTTGATCCAAGACTTCTGTCCACGGCTCAACATGCCTACTGTAAAGAAAAGTCGGTGGAAACGGCTTTGCACTCTCAGACTAGCCACATCGAACAATCCCTACAATATAAGGAATACACAAAGGTTGCTTTCCTAGAGGGCGCCTTTAACAACGTCAACACATCCGCAATCACGATTGTGCTATCAACTCTGCAGACAGACGACTCACTTGGGGAGTTGATCGGTCTAATGCTAAAAAGCAGGATAATCAACTCCAAACTGGGTGAGACTTCTGCTAAAAGATATGTCGGCAGAGGTACGCCGCAAGGCGGTGTCTTCTCTCCCCTTCTCTGGAACTTATTAGTTAACGAACTACTGATATACCTGGAAGCGGGTGGTAGCAGAGTAATTGCCTATGCGGATGACGTTGCCATAGCCGTCTCAGCAAAACATCTAAATACCATTCCCGCTGGGCAGATCGCTGTGGATTGAGAATAAACCCCCATAAAACTGATGTTGTCCTCTTTTCTAGGAAATATAAAATTCCAATCATAGACCCTCCTTCAATAAACGGTACCAGTTTAGCTTTCTCCGATACAGCAAAATATCTGGGTCTCATTTTTGACAGGAAACCAAACTGTAAACCTAACATTGAAGAAAGAGTCAATAAAGCTACAATAGATTTATTCTCTTGCAAAAATGCCATTGGGAACAAATGGGGCCTTCAACCTCGCAGAACCCACTGGCTATACATCTCGGTCATAAGACCGATACTTACTTACGGGGTGGTTGTCTGGTGGACGGCCTTGGAAAATGCAGTCAACCGCATTAAATTAAGCAGAGTCCAAAGAACAGCATGTCTATGTGCAAGCGGAGCTTTGCGGTCTACCCCCTCTGCGGCATTAGATATTCTGCTTCACTTGACACCCCTCGACATTTTTAGCAAGCAAGTAGCTGCGACTGCAGCTATTCGCCTTAAAGCGACTAAACAGTGGACAAATAATTCATTTGGCCACGCCAACATTCTTAATACATTAGGAATCCTCACAGAGAACACCGATTACACCATACCTGAACTTTGGTTTGACAAAAACTTCCATGTAAGCTTCCCCTCTAGATCATTCTGGGAGGAGGATGCTTTCATGGAGGACAAGTCAATCCATCTCTACACAGATGGATCTAAAACCGATAGCGGAGTTGGTGGCGGTGTTTTCTCAGAAAAGCTAAATCTAAGCCTCTCTTTCCGCCTTCCAAATCACTGTAGCGTGTTCCAGGCGGAAATTTTGGCGATTAAAGAAGCTCTGTCCTGGCTGAAGAAAAACGTGATATCTGCAAAGGATATCCGCATATTTTCGGATAGTCAGGCCTCCATCAAGTCCCTGGACTCGGTCTCATTATATTCCAAAACCGCCCTTGAATGCCGATCATCTCTCATGGAGATGGCAGAACAGTTCAACATTCACCTTTGTTGGGTGCCGGGCCATAGAGGCATTCCAGGGAACTGCAGAGCCGATGAACTCGCCAAAATTGGAACCACTCTACCTATCCTACCGGACAAAGGTAGTATAGGTATACCAATCGCTACGTGCAAACTAACACTAAAGCTGGATGCCAATAAAAGAACAGACCTTAGGTGGACTGCTGGGCAAACATGTCTAGCGACCAAACAGATCTAGCCAAGGCTGGATCTGAGTCGCTCTAAGTGTCTGATCCATTTAGATAGGAAACATCTCAGCGCCATAATAGGTGTCATTACTGGACACTGCCTCATAGGCAAGCAAGGCTTGGCGTTTCTACAAATGATTTCTGTAGAAGCTGCATGGACGAGGATGAGGAGGAGACAATATGAAAAATACATATCTTACAGCTTGTTAATGATGGAGGAATTCAATAAGAACCACCATTGGCCACCCATTAGGTTTTCTCTTGCAGCTATACCCAGTTATAATTTTCTCCACAGTGTCGGCAACACCTTTAGTGCGATTATAATATGATACAATCTCCGGCAATTTTGTGGGTCAGTTTCTATTTGGACTGAACTGTGAAGTGTGCTCTGAAGCTCAGTGCATTTGTCTTTCCTTCCTACATATGATACCAGAGTTGTGTCACGGATAAACGCATATGTCGTTTGATAGAGGGCGGCCTTTTGCACAACAATAGCTTGGGTGGAATGCTGCGTTTATTCTTGCACATAGTTCCAATCATTGTACATTTTTTTCAAGCAGTCTTTGACTTAGCTCGTAGGAAGAGAAAAAATTATCCATGGTCACGTTATGACCCCTCAATCCTTGAACTAAGTCCGAAACAACCCGTTGCCTTGATTTTTTTCTAGAACAGCTCCTGCAGCTTTTCCGATATAGGTTTGAATTTTCCACACATTACGCGTTTAGGAGCATACAGGAAGCTAAAATTTTAGACCATATCTCTCTGGTTTGCTAGGCATATATTGTCTAAATGAGCAGCGTCCGTGGAAGACGCATAGCTGCCCATCTACTGTTACACATTCCGAAGGATTAAAAAATAGTGGAAGTACTTCACTCCATCGTTCCTATAGATGTCGAATAGCGGCAAATTTGTCCTGAGATTTGCATTGAACCGTGTCGTCAAAGCGAATAATTTTTGTTAAATATTCAAAATTCTGCTTTGAAATAATTTCACTAAAAGTGGGAGGGGCAAAAGTTCTATCAACGAGCTCAGAAATGGCTTGATTCTTTGACCAAAAAATTGCTATTGTATCGCAACTGTGCATACACAATCAACTTACTGGTAAACGCCGGCCAACAACAAAAGTATAGAATATGCATGAAGCAAATTTGCATCCACTTCCTCATGAGTACTATTTTTCAAGCGCTCAAAAGCATTAGTGTTATCCAAAAATAAGAAGGCATCCATCACAGTGGTTACTCGAGACAAAATCTGTCAGGTGCAGAAATATTTTAGGAGCATGTGTTACTCCAATTTTGGGCCAATGAATGCCGAATATATTGAGGCCAGATCAGAGAGATGCTTAATTTCTTACATCGCCTGAGGAAACCGAGACCTAATATTGAAAGAAGGAATGCGAGATTAGTTCAAGATATCGGAATGTTTTTTTTTTCCAAAGTCGACACCACATTTATAAATGAACTTAATGGTTGAACGACAGAAAGAAAATCGTGGTAAGGACAACAGACACGCCTTTAAAACTTCCAAGCTCTGTGTTAGAATAGGAATTTTGAAAAAAAAGAGGAAAAGGTGATCGTAGCACACACACGGTAGCCAAAAAGGCTTTACATCGCGACCTAGAATATGTTCTTTCATACATCGTAATGAAATCCGTTCGATTTTTTGCTTTAATTTGATTTTTTTTTATTCTCTGCAGTTTAGTGGCGGCACTGCGTTCTCGATGTACAATCTACACATTGAATTGATCTTAAAAAAAAGGTCAAAAGGTAGTTCCACGTACTTAAGTTCAAAAAAATATCGAGCCAAACATATCTCCAGTCGGCGCTACCGTCTAGGTGAACCTGCGGATTTAACAATATGTGTCTTTAGCCACACTTGCAAGCTGCTTTCAACTTCGCATGCCTAGTTCGTTGAGATTCCTCTCTATTTGCGCGCTCCACCTAAGAGTCTGCCTGCAATACTTTTTCCGTCTCTACGATCTAAGCCGATGAATTATGGCTCCTTTAGCGAGTATGTTACACCGGTACTTCGTTTTTCTTCACTTTACCAATCGGCACAGCTAATACTTCAAAACTTGCAAATGGCCCACATACCACTCGCTGTGTTTTAGCGACAATGTCTATATCATTCGCATAGATAAGTATTTGGACAGTCTTTTGAAAGATTGGCTTACTATTTCCGCACAATACTCTTAAAGACGATGTTGAAAAAATGGCAAAAGGGTGTACCGCCTTCGGAAGTTTTTTTGGCATCACTATGAGAGCTTTCTGCAAGGTGATCCTACAAAGCCAGACAAGATAACCAAGGGTCTCAAAGCTTGTATAAATTGTATTGATAAACGTGATGAGTGTCGATTTGGTATTCGACAGTTTTTTTAGTCACATATTTTGTTTTCTATAGCAATCACCATAGCATATGTCAGCGTCTTTGATCCTCCTCTTGTCCGGCAGTATCTGCCTTCTCTCGGTTTCTTTGAAGTGAGGACTGTTTTATCTCCGACATACAGCTTAGACTTAGAATCATCGGAAATGATGGTGTTCCATATTGATAATGTCAGATGAGGTTTTAAATCAGTCCGGACGACGGCTGTAGAGTATAAAAACGACGCCATACTGCTGTTTGCTAAGCTTCCTTTTATCTTTTTGCTATTTCCTGGCAAGCTCCTGAACCAGGACTGGGTCGGCCTTGGATTGAAAAATAATTAGTGACTCCAATCCTAATTTTGTTTGACAAAAGGTCACCGGATTTCATACAATCTTATCTCCTTTTCCGCTTAATACATTGCATAACCGTCCCAACTCATGTTCGTATGTTCTTTATACCCGACTGCCGTGTTCTCAACTTATCACCGCAGCTTTTTTTTTCTATTTTTATTACTCAATCTTACACCCACACAGATATTTATATATTGATACATATGCCACGTATCTAATTATACATATTTTCTTTTCTCTTATTTTCAGGTATCATGGATACGACGAAAGGATTTTCAACTGCTCACGGTTGGACTGTCAACCCATAGCAGTGATAAACGTTTTTTAGTTGAACACACACGCCATATGGGTCACTGGTCGTTACGCATTAAATCGGTCCGTGAGGAGGACCGAGGATTCTACGAGTGCCAATTATCTATATATCCAACACAATCGATATTCATCGAACTGAAAGTTGTGGGTGAGTATCAATAACAATTGGATATCGAATGCCAATGCAATCGTTATACTCGTATGTATATTGTTGGTTCCTTTTTGCAAGGATTAGCCCCTGCGTATACGAGTATGTAGATTTTAGTTTGTATGTCACAGTTGTAGATATGTGAAGAAAGGCCATTTGAAATAATGGATGTCGCACTATATGCAAATTTTAGTGGATGAAGGCTTGTTATGAATTTCTCTTCTCTTGGCTTTTATTGAGAGTTTAATGGATGCGGGATATAGGTCCCTGCGTGTTAATAACTGATAAGGACAGAACGGGACAGGAATCAATAGTTTTAATGGAACCATTGGGCTTAAGTTCAAATGATATAGTGGAATGGCAGAGGAACAAAGATTAAAAAGTGAGTTCTTTTGAAAATAAAAATATAACTCTTGACACCAGGCTAAGGGGTAAGAGGTAAATGGTTAAATCAATATTTCATCAGCTTCCTATCAGCTACTATCCTAGGGGTGACGTTTTTGGCAAACATGGATTGTCTTCCTCAACCTCTCTCAAATGTCCACTCCTGATAGATTTCATATGGCAACCACCGCCAAGTAGGCCATATCTTCCAAAGTTTCATGGGATGAAAAAAATAATATATATATATATCATGGCATTGTTGAAGCCTTAAGAGATGGTCAAGCAGAGACGCTTTCGGTGTATTTGAAAGAATCGCTTCTACGCATCTTAAAGTGGCTTGAACGACACCGCACTCAGCCTAAAGAAGTTCGCGAAGTCAACTAACTCAATCTAAACCAAGAAACTTCAATCTCGTCTCATCCACAAAGAAGTATTATGCTTCCAGAATGAAACCTCAGCCTCTTTTGTTCGGTTCTAAGGAAGGACATCTTTGCTCACAAACTTCATAAATCGGTCGTCAACAATCTGACATGCCCAAAGGCGCCCTAGCCCGTTTTTAGACCTGGTAAACTCAAATACTTACTCGATTACGGTTGCTTTACAAATTTGTGAATTTGGTGACCGTGACGAACTCAGTTGTTCAGGGTGCCAATAGGAATATTCGTCAAATACTTTGAAGATGAAAAAGAACTTCAACAGGCAGAAAGATATAAGCCCTGTTATCTATAGCCAATATGTGGGGCAAATGTATGGCAGCTGCCCCCACTGCAAAAGAAAAGATCTTAAAAAAAGGTCCAATGGCTAGAATGTAACAAGGGATTACTTTATGTAGAGGTCGTAAAGATGTTTCTACCTAGGCTCTGTATGCAAAGAATGACATTTGACAAATGCTGTTTCTGAAAGGTCAATTGGATAACAAAGAGTTATCCGACTATTGAAAAAGACGTTGTACAAATCGCTCATCATCTCTGCCTTGTTGTATGGACACGGACACAAGTGTTTAAATTAGAAGAGGTCCGGACGTCTCCACGGACGGCTCCAAAAACCAATATAGGATGTGGCGCTGGTGTCTTTCTGGAAGAAGACAACGTTAGATTTCACTTCACGTTAGGAAAGCTCGCATCGGTCTTCCAAGCGGAGATTTACGCAATCCTGATGGCAGCGAACTATATTGCGGAGAACCGGTGGTGGAAGCATTTGCATCTACAGCAACAGCCTAGAGTCTTGCTGAACCCTCTTACGACTTCCAAGCTAGCTCAAGAATGCAAGGGACCACTGAACGTAATCGGGACGCTAAATTCAGTGAGTCTGAGTCCCAGGTCACAATGAGACCACGGGAAGTAATATCGCCGTTGAACTTACCAGGTAATGTTCACAGGAGAGATGGGTCTGCCTGGGTCCTCGGTTAAGGCTTCCATTGAAAGTTGGGTCTCATATGAGCACAACTGCAGATGGTATAGCTCCACGGGATGCAGGCAAACCAAACGAATGCTTCACAACATCTCTAGGACGTCAGCTGTCTTTCTGCTGTCTCTCAGCTGAAAAAACTGCAGGGTGATTACGGGTGTCGTGACAGGGCACTACACTTTTGCAAAGCACTTAAATGTGCTGAAAATAACATAAGTGACATAATATCCTGCGACGCTTGCTGTGAAAATTAGGACTACATCCCGCAGATGAGTGCTGATACAGTAAGCACCTTATCACTGAAGCGCTTACCCGTTATTCTTCGAAAGACTGAAAGGTTCCCTTCAATGGAGCTTACAAAGAGTACAATGAACTAGTTCTTTGTCACTGGAGCAAATAGTGAGGTTTTGCTACAACTGCAGATGGGAAAAATTGCTCAATATATCGTTGGACGGCGCGCCAAACTATATGGAAAGCAGGAATCTAAAAAGCTAAAACTAAAATCTACTAGGAAGGCAGTTTCTTAAAACAGAGGACGATAAACTTGTAGAACGAAACGGATCAGATAAGTTACACTGCTATTTTGTTTCTTCGCGATACTGAGCATCAGGTATCCCACCCACCCAGCAAAATCGATCTGCAAAAAGGTTAGAAGGACAAACCTTACCGCCACTCGTCATTCGACTGGCACCCTTCAGCGGCTGCAATTTGGTTCTCACGCGCCTTATAGTCTTCTGTTTTTCCAACTTCATTTGAAGTCATTGCTGGAATATAATTTTTCAACAATACCTCTTTTATGCATGTTTTGGCAAATTGTTTGTTCCTTAATCTGGAACCTTGAAATACTTGTAAAAATTTTCAATATAATCCCAACAAAAAATGAAGCGGACTAGGTAAGAATGACGTGGTACACCGCAAAGTCCTTAAACTTTCACAATTTATAAAAGGAGTTCCAATTCAGGTCATATTGGATAAACAAGAATATTGTTTTCCAAACTGCTGTGTACAAATATTTATCCATCAACCCTAAGCATCGAATGGCTCTTGCAAAACAATTCTTTAGCTTACCTTACAAAGTGTATTTTGAAAGACCCTCTCATATTCTGACCATAAGGTAAAATGCAAATTTCCTACCCATAATCTCGAATAACTACATATTGTGTCTCTAGGGATGAAATTGTTTCATTCCCTTTGAAAGACTCCTCCAGATAGCCAAAGGACTAATGCATACTGTTCTGTTTTGTCATGCAAGGCCAACTGCATTTTAATTCATAAGTACTCATGCCCTCCAGCAACCAAGCCAAAAATCAAATTTAAGACTTTAATGCGCTTACCTGAATCTACAGGACTGAACACCGAATAACTTTAAGCTTGTAGCTGTAGGTGAAATTCCCTTCACAATTATTGTTACTGCCATACATATTCTAAACAACAGCACGTACGCATACCTACGTACACTAAAGGCCAACACAAAAATTCAATCTAAAAATGGTTTCTTCACAAATAATCCGTCTGGCCCCTATCCCAACATCTCTCATATTATTTTCGTTATTTAAATTGCTATCTGCCCGAGCCAGAGAAAAGGAGAAAGATGAAAAGGTTGTGGCAATCAAGCGCGTCACCAGCAACAACAAAAAAGATACATTTCCTTACGTTTCTCATGTCGGGCAATTTGTTAATGTAATTTTTTGTTATTTATTTTTTTTTGTGAAAACAGAGGCCGTTGCTGAAATCACTGGAGCACCAGATCTACACATAGACGAGGGTTCAGCATTACGTTTGGAATGCAAATTAAAACGTGCCACAGAGAATCCATCGTTCGTGTTTTGGTAAGTTAAATGACGGATCTCTAGTTTTTTTTTTTTAACCAGATTGTGAAACTAACGGTTTTCATTTATTCCTAAGGTACCATGACAATAAGATGGTAAACTATGATTCACAGGATGGTTTTTCTGTGACTTCAACAACTGTAAATATGCCAGCTTCCGAGGGTGGCAGCCATAGAGATCGAAGCCATACGAGTACTAGCAGCAGTAGCAGTAGTAGTAGCAGTACGAGCAGCAGTAGTAGTAATAGTTTAAGCAGTAATAGTAGTCACGGTCATGGTAGTGGTGGTGGTGGACATATGTCATCATTGGCAACACAACATCAATCTTCATATTTAACAACACCATCGACTAGCGTTCTAACAATACAGGAAGTGCATTTTCATCATGCGGGCAATTATACGTGTGCACCGTCGAATGCAAGACCGGCCAGCATAACAGTACATGTATTGAGAGGTAAGTGAAATTTAAAAAATATAAAAAATAAACTATCTTACATGCAATGCAGTGTACTCCTCAATGAAACCCCTTCCGATTGAATATGTCAATGACTTAGTTTGCTAAAGAAAAGGTTACGTATACGCCACCGCATACAAAATCGATTAGACAATCGATAGACTGTATTCCTAAAAAGCCACATGGAGTTCTCATGAGCCTTTCCGAGTGAAATATAATTCAATAATTGTTCAAGGGTTTGATTTTAATGGCAGGATAGGAAGGAGGATATCTTTGGTAGAGCAGTTGGTACTCTTAGCCTGAACCACACAAAGTTTGGCAACAGACTTAGGCGGAACGAAATATCAATGTAGTAAGAATGTGGTCTTCTCATCACAATATACACAAGGGGACATGGTGGTCTCTAGATCAAATTGATCATCTTGCTATGGACGTAAGGAATGCCTCTAGCGTTCTGGAGGTCCGAACGTTCCGGGCAGCTAACATTGACTCCTATGCCACCAGTATCAAGTACCGAAGATCAGTGGCAAAGCTGCCAATTTGACATCAGAGACGCCGTAATTGGTGGGCTGGCTTTCATCCGACCACCGAAAAGAAATCCTTGATTTGATGAAAAAAGCCAGAAAGCATATGCAGCTAAACAAGAAGTGTACAAAGTTCCACCGCAACGAATGTTCTCTACGAGCAGAAGAGTCGGGAAGAACTGGGCTTCTCCAGAAGAAGGAAACAGAAAGAAGCGCCCGATGAGAGATACTGAGAGGTAGTACTCCAAGAATAATGTACGAGAGTTTTACCAACAGGTAGAAAGAACGTTTTAAGGTAAAACGACACCCACAGAACGCTGTGGACGTGAAGAAGGAAACCTTATAGTAGAATCACAGTCGGTGCTGGAAATATGGCGAAGAAGCCCAACATACCGCCATTAAGTAGAACAGGCCATCCAACTTAAACAACTATAGCTAAAACTTTCGTCCACCTAACCAAAACGAAGTAAGAATAGCTGACGGCTTAGCGGTCGAGGTATTCAAGGCTGCTGGAAATGACTTTGTGGAGAGCATACACCAACTTATCAACTTATTTCTCCATATCCACAAAAAGGAGACCCGCTTATCTGCGCCAACTATAGAGATATAAGTTTCCTCAACATCGTACACGAGTTTCTGATCAGGGAAGTCCACAATCGACCACATCTGCACACTTCGGCAGATTCTGGAAAAAAAACTCAAAAAGTCAAAATCGATACTCATCGTCTTTTCATCGGTTTTAAGGCCGCATTCAAATAGAAGAGCTACATAGAGTCATGCCTAGTTTTGGCATCCTTGCCAAGCTCGTCATCGTGCAGTATGACGATAGAGTAGTTTGTCAAAGTAGCGACTTAACCGAAATCTTTGTTGTGAAAAAAGGTTTTAGACAAGGTGACGCGCTGTCATATGACGACTTTAACATCATACTTGAAGTAATTATGTGGAACTCATAAGCGAACACTGGTGGCACACTATTTCAAGAGTCTGTGCAACTACTAATGCATCCCGATGATGTGGAAATAATTGGAAGAAGACAGCGAGCTGTCACCAGTGCGTTCGCTAGCATTGAAACGGAAGCTGTAAAAAGGGATTTTTTTGAGGGCAGAATCTAGTATATTCTGTCAACAACAAAGGACATACAACAACGAAGAATTGGACAGAATGCCACAGTCGACGATAATAATTTCAAGATGGCAAAAGACTTTGTCTACATTGGCTCTGCTATAAATTTTGCCAACAACACCTCAGCAGGAATAAAACGAAGAATCACTCTTGCCAACTGCTGGGCCAATTATTTGGACTAAGAAGGCAATCGAGTAGTAAGGCCTTATCCTGTAAAACTAAAGAGATTCTACAGAAGTCCTTGATCGTCCCAGTTCTATTTTATGGCACTGAAACATATTCATATCCTCAGTCGTTTCGGGAGAAAAATATTCGGTCCCGTTTGGATTGACGGGCTTTGCAGGAGAAGATTTAACGACGAACTATACGAGCTGTATAACAAAATCGTCAGAAAACTGCGCATTAGTCGCTTGAGATAGCTCGGACAAGTAGAACGAATGGATACGAATACTTCGACCCCCAGAGTCTACGAATCCAACCCGGAGGGACAACGTAGTAAAGGAAGTTCACCTTAGGTTGCGCGCACATGTAGAAAGGGGCTTCAACCGACCTGGTGTATTCAACTGGTAGTAGTTGATTAAAGGCCAGGCTAACTGGAGAGACTTGATAGCTGAGGCCCATGTTCAAAATTAACTGTGGCGCCGCATAAGTAAGTAAGTAATTCCAATTGGACTTATGATAAATAATTTGAAGTTCGTTCACCATCCGATTCATCCGATGCGATATGAATAAATAAAGAGCTAAGCACTTGAGTGTTTGAACATCTTCGCGATTGGTAGGGGCAGCTTGTTTCACGACCAAACAGCAGGATTGTTGTAAATTTAATCAGAACTCCAGAAAGAATTCTAAATTGGATTATACAGCAGTTTCAGCTACTGATTAATGACCATAAAGAAAGAAGAATTAAACAATCCGCTAAAGGACGTAGGTTGAATCAACAACGAAGAAGCCTCTCACGTCAATTAAGAGGCCGGAAGACTACACGGCGCTTATAGTTTTTGGCCAACTGTTGAAATTTGCGGACTCCAAGATGTTCCTGGCAAAGAAACAGAGCTTACCAAAGTCAATTAGCCTAAATAGGTTTTTGAGCGTGTGGACTGTGCATTCGAAGTGTATTACCAAATATGTCCTCAGTTCCTATTTTTGCATTAAGGTCACCTACAGCGATTTTAACGTCATGCTAATGGCGGTGCTCGTAGATTTTTGAAAAGAATCTCGTAAAACCAGTTGTCTGTAACATCTTCTGTCTGTTTAATCTGTGGCTGCGTGAAAGCATGCAGGCTGATGTTTACGAATTAAGCATTAGGATCAGATTGTTACAAGCTGTTACTGTTCTTTGCAGAAATTTTCACACTATACGGCACAGTTTTTCATCTCCCATCTTATCTTACACCACCGCACTTAGGTGATGGCGGTGATATCTCTCTTGTAGCAGTCTAGGGCTTACGCTAAATTTTCGTGTTCATTTGAACGTATTGTATTTGTTCTGTTTATTTTGCAAGGATCCATCCCTAAACGAGGCTATGAAGTGATTCGCAAACATGCCATACTAAAATTTGCCACGTTAAAACTTTTTATTTAGTCATCCGCTTTTAAGTTAGGAAAGACAAGACCAGTTGGATGATATAACTACTCAGTGGCTATCATGACCTAGAAAGGTAAGAACAGTCGATGTGTGATCATAGTTGCAGCACTAAGCATCGCCATGTTGACTCTTTTCACTGGCTATACTAATCTAATAGCACCGAGCAATAAAATTGGCATTTTAGCCGGAGCGGTGGAGTTCATTCGCTCAAGGTGTCTTTGCCTTAGGTGCCGATGAAAACTATCTCCTCTGACTAGGTCAATATGACTGTATAGTCCATAGACTTGTTTTCTAAATCCCGTTTATGCAGACGGCACTGGAAAACACGCGACCAACTATTTTCTCGAAGTAACTAAAGACATCCGGTTTTGAAAAGTTCCATGATTTCACGGGACTTACACAGCGTTTCCATCGTTGTTCGTGAGAGTTAAAAACTGGCGAACTCGATGCTTTTCGAAATAGCTGAGATCTGGGGGACAAAGTCTTTCACGGCTTACAGTTGTAGTTTGCCGGTGTGGCTCTGTGCGAATTGTTAATGTTGGGTCTTTCTTGTCTTCAACAGCATACACTTTGTGACAGTTCGCTGATTTCTTCCAACATTGTATGCTAATAATTGATAAGATTTTAGATATTGTGCTTACGGAATAGGCCACTGTCATCCTATATAGGCAGATGGGTGTGGCATGTATGTAAAAACTTGGCATGCCTTTAAGTAGCTCAACAAACAAGGTGTGGGTATCGACTTAAAGTGGCTGATTTTTTTCATGATCTGCCGTAAAGCGGATATCTTGGCTATTGTGGGCCTAATCTTGTCATATATTGATATACTTGTGCGCAATATCATGGATACTGATGCAGTTTAGAGAGTTTTACACCTTGAGAGTCGGTCAAACGATGCTATTATTAAATGCTCTTCCAACCATATATTATAAATGAATTGTTGTATGATTGGTCTATGCTTCCTACAAACTTCATTCGCACTCTTTTAAATAATTTTATTTGTGCTTAGTTTACACTCGTACATCGCTATCCAAGTCTCTTCTTGGTTGGGTGGAAGAAGTTATTGCCGATCATCATCCTATTCTAAAAGCTCTTTCCGTACAACAGTGGATCACTGAACGTCTTCGGCATTAAACAGTCTGCAGATGCAATCCTATTGTGATTCATCTTTTGCATTCCCACCCTTATCTTCGCAGGAGCATCCTGTTCAGTATTTGTGTGCCTGACAAGGTCCTTTCACTTTTTGACAGTACTTCTGAGTACGATTTCTGCAAAATCCCTCTCCAAGGCCTCAAGTGCTCTTGCTTTTATTTGCTAAAAAGTCGATGCTTCTCGTATCAACTCTTATCCTTCTTTCCAGCGTGACCTTGTACGCCTGTTTTTTCCCTGTAAGCGCATGTCAGCACTTTTCATCAAACTAGGGCTTTTGTTTTGTAGATCGGGTCAAACCTAGCACATCAGATGCATCGTCCTTCATTGCTTACTCACCTGCTGACAGTAAGAGGTTTTGATGGCCCGATCACAGCCAATAGCAGTCTCTTGGTTGACGTCACATTTCCTAATAGTAATTTTACGTTGTTTGGGGTCCTGACTATTACCGTTCGCACCTTGGCTACAACAAGTTTAACATTTAATTTAATATATAAAATACGCATACATTCCTCAAGATTAGTGTTTGTAAAATTGCATAATGGATACATTGCACATACTGGTGTGATGGTGGTTGATTTATTTGTCTATAACGTGCGTAGTGTGAACACAATCGTTGTCGCAGACTGTTTTGGCAATGCCGGTGATCTTTTGGCAAAACTCTAGGTACTCGGTGCTTGAGGTCTTGGCTAAATTCATGCCACAACGGTCAGAGTCCTCTAAGCCCAAGCCTTTGTCAACATCAATTCATGTTCAGCCGTAGGTAAATTCATATTGGCAGCCCTTGAAGCCCTCGACTGGGTCACAACGTTTGCGTAGATATCGATTGCAGCGTGAGATTGTACTGCTCGTTGACAATCTTCCTTTCGTATTTGATGAGCAAAGCTTCCACAGTCTGTCCGAACATATCAATACACTCGGCAGCTTGTTTCGAGAATGGCATCAGTTCTGGATAAACAAATTGACTGATATCGGAGCCACCCAAACCGACAGAGCGAGCAGCCCTTCTTGAAGACTCCTTGAAGATCAAGCCCAAATTCGTGGTTGGGTTCTTGAAAACTCTCTGTAGTTCTTTCAGATGAGATCCAGCATACTGGATGCCAGTTAATGCCACAAACAATCGTAAAATGTCATTGGTGCCCTCAAAGATACGGAAAATTCTTAAATCACGCATAATACGTTCCAGTCCGGCATCTTTCATGTATCCCATGCCACCCAGAATTTGTATAGCTTTATCGCACGTAAACCATGCTGACTCTGAACCAAACACTTTCGAAATAGCTGCTTCCAAATGGTAGTCTTGGCTGCCTGTGTCCATATTCCTGGAATTCCTTGATCTTCTTGCCGAAGATAGTCAGAATGTCGACGATTCCTCCATTTGAAATCCATATTTTCGAACCACTCAACACAAAATGCATACCATCAGCACTATAGCACTCGATCTGATGGAACGAGCTTCAGATCCTGAACTGGGTTCTGTGATTGCAAATGCAGCGTAGACTTGCTCACCAGCAACCTTGGGTATATACTTGTCCTTTTGTTCCTGTGTGCCAAAGAGAAGAATTCCCTTAAAGCCAATACTTTGATGAGCGCCGATCGTAATTCCCAATCCCAAGTAGTAAGCACCGACAATTTCACACATACGGCCGTATTGTGCGTTACTCAATCCTAAACCGCCATATTCACTGGGAACTTGAATGCCAAAGGCTCCCAGTTCCCATAGTTTGCCCAGCGTGACATCGTCGATTTTGGAGTTTTCATCATTGCGCGCTGCATCATTTGCTTCCAAGAAGAACCTCTCGAAAGGATCCACTAAACTGTTGGTGAACTCTTTTTGCTCGGCATTGAGAACATCTGGATATGGGAAGACTTGTGATGATTATACTTGTCACCTGAAAATGTTCGCCATGAAAGACATATTTGGCCGATTCTTTGGCATTGTCCGGTTCAGGAGATTTTTGCTTTGGCTGAGATTGAGCAGCTGAGCTGCGAAGATGCTCGTTTTTGGATAGATTTTTCGTGGATTGCACTAGTGTAGTACCCAGGCGGAAGCTTTGTAGACTTGTTTGAGAATAAAATAAGAAGCACTTGGTTGTGAAATTACAAGAATTATGACAATAACTGTTTTTATATTAATTAGTTTCGATTAGGAGCGGGAAAGGCAAACTTTGTTTATTTCTATTTTAACAGAGACGAACTCGACCATAGGTGAATGACGAATGCGTCAGGTTGTAGTCAGCAATACTAAAGCTGAGTTTTAATTGTAATCATGCGTTCGATTAAATGCTCAAAACTCAAGACTTCTCACTTAAGTATTCCTCTGATGGCAAGTCTACATCCAGATAAGCCCTGCTGCTGCTCTTTATAGCCACCACCATGCAGATGTTACAATTTCTATCCTGCTTTAGCCTAGCCTATCCTATTGTACTTCTTCGATAACAGTAATATCCGCCTTGAAGCAGTATGGAGCCGCTCTTCTAATTGTTCAGCTGCATGTAGTCTGTAAAGGAGCTGAGACTCCTGCGCTGCCGTTAGTTCGCTTGAAACTCCTTCCTCAACATCTCCATCTGGTTAAATCCTGGAAAAATTAACCTCAGCTACGAATATGTTGAAGTTGCTTAATTGAATTTGTTACTGAATCTGTTTCAAACTTCGTCGTTGACCGCATCTTAAGAGTTTCTCTGCCAAAAACATTCGTATTAGACTTTTTCTGAAATATACGTTTGGACTGAAGTTCGTCCGTCTGTGCTTCCTCAGTTCTGGGTGTTCCTTTACATTTGGATTGTCAGAATCCGTATACTATAATTTATTGGTCCTCACTGACTTCCCTCCTCTTTTCACAACCTGCTCTATTGCGTCTTTCCACTTAAAGCTATACCAAGCCCTATAGTTATCTACATTTGGTATATTTATGTAGTGCCCTAGACTCTATACACATCAGTGTTTCGTAATTACAAATACTTATACGCAGAGCTAAGTACATGCAGTTATAGACGAATATATTTATGAATGGAAAACAAGAGAGTTTGCCAGTTCCAGGAGCGAGATTTATCAACCCTATCCTTCCAAACGTCCACACGGTCGTATCCTTCGTACAAATATAAGACAATGCAAAGGCTAATACTTTCATTGTTATATAAGGCACTAGCCAAAGGCAGTGCCATTTTCACTTGAACTCCCAAACTATCTGTCCCATCATTAGAAAGGCATTACTTCCTGATCACCCCTCTAGCTACAACTAAAACTGTATACGAGTACTTGCATTGCTCACATTTTACTCGTACTTCGAAACCAATTCTCTTTATTTTATGACTACGGGTATATTCCTGTGAAATGTGAACTCGCATCGATTCAAAGAATGTCGAAGGCGTAAATCTTATCCTCTGGGCTTTATGTCATTCCTTCTGTTCGTTTTTTTATTCCCTTTTCTGTGTAAACTTTACCAGCATTACTTTCTTCCTCTTTTTATCATCATCATTTAATCAGTGAACTGCCTCCATATGCTACGTGTGCATGTACCACACTCTCAAAAAGGACGATTTTTGAACTCTCAAACAGATAACGAAGGATCAACGAAGGAGATTCAATATGTGTTCCATCATTCCCTGTCTGGCTATCCGCAGGGTTCTGATATAGAATTTGATATAAAGACGGTCTTGGAAAAGCCTCAAGATATGTATTATATATCCGTGTTTGGATGCCCAGTTTTTTCCACTTGAACGGAAGTGTCGAAATTTATTTCCACTCATCCTCCGAGTGATTCTCGAAAGATAAATAGTTGCTTCTTGGGGATTATCTAATGGTGACCTGTTTTTTGTTTTTTTTTTTTGGAAATATCCAATCTTTGCTCCTTCTAGTGAATGGTGTACAAATAGTGGGCGGAATACAAATCGTGCTGTATCTGTCTGTTTTCTTAATCGAAAAAACAAGGAAAGGACATAAAGCAGTTTTCAGTTGGGCGTGATTCTTTAACCAGTATCTAGGAATATAATTTATTTATTTCCGGTGAACTGGTTGGCAAGGATTTTTACATTTCAATGGCTTTATTCTCAGAGAACGATTTATGTTTTCAATAAATGTAGAATTAGGACAAAGGAATCGAAATTTTCTAATATTTCAATTTTGAACGGTTGAATGGTTCGATTTAAAAAGTTTACAAAAATTTGGCACGACTGTGAGTGCTATGTTTGAGTAATATATGTATGTTGCATTGATAAATTAAAGAAGGTCTGAAATTGCAATAAAAAACAATTTACGTAGCACCGTTAACGCAGAAAATTATTCTAAAGTGAGGTACCGGAATGTTTCACACTTTAACCACTGCCTTCTTTATGCACAATTAACATAAAAAGTCGACGATACGATATTAAAACGCAACAGACCTGATTTAATTATTCAGGGCACGTTGACGAAACTTTTTTATTTTTCAACACACCTTCATTGAATGACTTATAACTTTTCTGTAGGTAGGCATTATCAATGCCAAGGCTGAGTTAGGGTAGATAGAAGTGGTTGTCTGGTGGTTGTAGAAGGCACTAACAACCGCTCCTATCTAACCATTATAGTAGATCCGAGTTTAACGAGTTCATAAGCCTTATTTACTGGCACTTTACGTATTATAAAGTACTTAATATCGCATACAAAGCCCATGTTGCCGTATTATGAGAACCAAAACCTAATATGTTAAGCTTTCACTTATTTTTCAAAGTACTAGTACAATTGGCTTTTAAACAATTCGAAGGAATCATAATTAAAACAATTTCACTCCTCGGTGCGTTTAATACTGAGCAACATACATTTTAAGATTTCTTATGCTCTCTTCATTTGGAAGGACATTTTTGCGACGGACGAGAATAATGTGTGTGAACACGCAGCAGTAAAAGAAGAAAATAAGTTCTTGTTGCTGCTTAAGTGCAAGTAAACATATTGGGCAACAAATAGGACATTATATGCATTTCATTCACAACATAAGGTCTTAGGAAATTTTTATTTTTCGTTTTTTAAAAGCTTATATACGAGTACTATCGGGTTTTCCAATAAGGATTTGACAACTTTTTTTCTAAATAAAACGCAAAACATTTGAGATATTTCAAAAACTTTATTATCGGCTTGAAGTGCAATCAAAACATTTATCAATGTCACTCGACTTCGTTCATATGGCCACCGTTGGCACGCTTGCAGCGGTCGAATCATTAGACCCAATTTTCAACGACTCTGCCACACATTTCGGCCGAAACGGCCGCTATTTCGCGTTCAATGTTGGCTCTGAGCTCTTCCAACAACGTCGGTGTGTTTGCATAAACCAATGACATAACGTAGCTCTACAGAAAATAGTCAAGCGGCGTTAAATCGTACGAACGAGGCGGCCAATCGACTGGCCCATTTCTTGAGATAACACGCTCACCATACTTGCTGTTCAATAAATCAATTTTAGCGTGTGCTGTGTAGCTTGTGACACCATCCTGTTGAAACCACATGTCATCCAAGTCCATATTTTCCAATTCGGGCCAAAAATAATCGGTGATCATGCGATAACGCTGACCATTCACAGTAACGTGACGTTCGTTATCGTCGACGGAAAAATATGCCCTATTAACGCCGCCGGCATGCAAACTGCACCAAATAGTTATTTTTTGTGGATGAAGTGGTGATTCATGAAGCACATGTGGATCTTCACCCGACCAATAACGCATATTTTGCTTATTGACGAACCCATTGAGCCAAAAATGAGCTTCGTCACTGAAGATGATTTTGCGATGAAATTCATCATCTTGGCGCATCTTCTCCAGAACCCAATCGGAGAACGTACGTCGCTTAAAATGGTCCATCGGCTTCAATTCTTGAGTCAGCTTGATCGTGTATGAGTGTGAACCAAGATCCTTACGCAAAATATGCCATAATGTGGTCTGAGCGATGCCCAATTCTTGAGAACGCCGTGGAATTGACTGATTTGGATCGTTTGCTACGGACGCCTGAACGGCAGCGATATTTTCGACATTTCGACCAACGCGTTAACTCACTGATACGGCAACATCACACAACGAATATGTGGACTCAAATTTTTGCACTAAACTTGTTATTGCCTGTCTACTAGGGCGAAAATTACGACCGAAAATTGGAGTTAACGCTCTTAAAGTTGCAGTCACCGACTCCGAATTTCGGTAGAAAATTTTTATAATTTGCAGACGTTGCTCGTTCGTGTACTTTACCATGATGAAAATGTTGAGTTTATTGAATAAATTGACAGTGACAGTTTGATGATTAGTGAAAGAGTGCGTTCACAAATTAAATTCAAAGTTGTCAAGTCCCTATTGGAAAACCCTTTATTTAACAATATGTATAAACAAAAAAGGCTTGTTGTAAGTCCTCGTACAGTTGATCGAAATCGGCCTTGATCTAAGCTTCACCAGATCCTGTTATCGGACTGAGATGTGGATTGAACTCAATGACGGGCCATATCGTTGAAGGCAATAATGTTTCTCAGCATACCGATTGTCTTGTAGAATGTTCAACAACGATCGTATGAAGAGTAGGAGTTCTGTTGTAGGAAATCATCCTTGAGCAGCTTGGCAACCTCGAGAGTGATCTTATCGGTCTCAGCCAATGAAGCCTTAGCGACGAGTTGTACAATTTCTGAAAGATCTTCTTCCTCTTGTAGGATTTCCTTAACCTTGACCCTAAGTGGCACGAATTCGACAAAGTTCTTGTCGTAGAAATCATCTATGGCATGCATGTATTTACTGTGCGAAATGATCCAGTTGACGGAGGGGAAATGTTTGCGTTGGGCCAGTTTTTTATCCAAACCCCAGAACACAGTATTGACAGGATCCGAGAAATCATCATCAGGAGATGATACAGCACGGACAATGGAAACGGAACCTTCACGTTCTGGGTTACACAAACACTTGACGGGTAACCGGAATCGGCAGGCATTTCAGCGCGACGACCTGAAATTTCACGAAGAGCCTCAGCCCAACGAGAGGTAGAATCAGCCATCATGTATACCTTGTAACCCATATCATGGAAGTATTCGGACAGAGTGATACCAGTGTAGGTGGAAGATTCACGAGCAGCGACAGACATGTTAGATGTGTTCGCAACAAGAGCGGTACGTTTCATGATCGATTCGATGACACCATCGATTTCAACCGACAACTCGGGGAAATCACGAAGTACTTCAGACATTTCGTTACCACCTCCTCCGCAACCGATATAGACGATGACATCCGAATTGGAGTACTTGGACAAGGCTTGTGAGATGAAAGTTTTACCACAAACGACCCGTCAGAAGTGGATGATTAGCTGGTAACTTCTCAGTAACTGGGCGTGGTTGACGTACGGGCCATACTTACAATATACTGTGTTTACTGATCTCTCCATCGAATTCGGTTTCCAAGACAATATCCTCGACATGGTAGTTGCCAGCTGGCGCAATATAACGAACTGTACCCTTGGCTTAAGGTCTAACGATCATCTTGTGCTTGACGAGATTGTTTTCATGTACCAAACCGTACAAGTTACCTTCGATAATGTGTGATCCAACTTTCACGTTGAGTGGATTGAATTCCCATGGAATCGAACGGGATATAGCAGGCACATTAACACCCTTTGGAATGTAAATGGGGTTGGTCAGCTCGTTGATGTTTTTCAATGGACGTTGGATACCGTAGAAAATGCCGCCCATAATACCGGGACCTAATTCAACTGAAAGTGGCTTACTAGTACGCAACACTGGATCTCCGACAGTGACGCCAGATGTTTATTCGTCCTGAATGTTGGCCATGTCACCTTCGTGGCGAAAGATTTCACCCACTAGCTCGAAGTAGCCGACACGCACCAACTCGTATATAGCTGAACCAGACATTCATTCGGCTGTTACGATGGGACCGGGTACGGAAAAAACACGTCCATAGATACACTCCTTCTCCTCATCATCGAATCACTTCAAATTGGACAACCTTAAAGGTTGCTTATGATAGTGTCTACATATAGACGAGCTATGTAGAGCTAACTTGGATTTCCTTCCAAGTTTGTTCCGTTGAATAGTATAGGTATGGGGAACTCCCGGTGAGAACAAAAATCACCGTCTTCTGATATTAGAAAAGGGTATAAAAGGGATTAAGTGCTACCATGCAAATTCCTTAATATCGCCCACAGCCAAGTGAACACCAGACGCACAATATCTCAAAAATCTATTCAAATACTCCAATGCGCATGTTTGTCAAAACCGCTTTTGTAGATATTCAGACAGAGGCTGCAGAAAATGGATATGGCGGTCAACAAAAAAGTACAACCACTTCCGTAGAACTTACAAATGGATATCTATTATTTATCAAGGATTTAACTCCAGTAATGATCTAACCGCAGACATCAAGCGAAGAAATGTCCTTGCCAATCACTTTTCCAAAGGGACGAGATTGCAATCAAGCAGCAAAGTCTTATTTCAAACAAAGGAAGAATGCGCAGAGTCATGGACACTCTCAGGAAGGGGTAATAACTGCTCTTCTAAGTGTTTTATTCGGAAGACTCTCCATGTGACAGATTGTGGAGGAGAAGATTCCGGATCTGAAGAATTGAATTTTTCAAGAAGAAAGCTGGGAAAAATCGGCCTCAGTCGATTAAACCAACCAACCGGCACAACTTGAATAAAGAAAGAAGCCAGGTTTGAGCGAAAAATTTGCAAGAATGAGCATGCAAGGTATGATCTTGCACTTGGAAGAAAAATACAAGAATATCATAATAACTCCCGCTCAGTATAGCTTACTCGGCTGCCATACACAAAAACGAAACAGTACACTTTGCAGAAGCTGAAGAAAGCAAAGCAGTAAAATGAACGAACCTGGATCGTGTCAAATGGGCAATAACACAAAACGTTCAATGCTGAGAGGCCATCAGATGACTAACCAGTGAAGGAACAGCTAGCTTTTTTCACTATATAAAGACAAAGCCTTCACCAATAATAGCAACACCTATCAATCGGTGAAAATAGTGTCATAAGCTATGAAAATATACAAGAGTGCTCTCGACATCCGACAAAGACAAAACCGTCACGAAAAATTGCAACATCTACCCATCGATGAAAATATGGCCGTATATTATGAAAATACACAAAAATTCTGTTGACAATCGGCAAGATAATATTGTTCAACTGCAGCGCTAAAAATATGTTATACCAGAAACGTAAAAAAGGATGATTCGCAGTTTAAACGTTAACGTTAAAATGAAAGTAAGATGCACATTGGGAATAACCGGAGAATTGGAAGTTAAAACTATGGTACACTACGGCAGTGAATAAAGTCTGTTGCTTCCAAAAGTCTTACTAGATTGTCTATTACAGCACCAAATTAACGAATTGCTGTTACATGTTGACCGCATCAAAAATAGTACTCCAGAAGTTATTCGAATCCATCCAATTGGGGCAAAATAATGTTGGAAGACCTTCACTTAATTGGCACACGCAGATGGAAGTTACTTACTTACTTAAGGTGGCGCGACAGTCCAGGGTGAACCTGGGCCTCAACCTATAAGCGTCTCTAGTCAGCTCGATCTTTAGCTAGCTGCTCTTGCGTGTGTGTCCCTCCGCTTTAAATGACCCACCCACCTCAGTCATTGGACTTCCACTCTTCTCGCTAAGTCGATGTTGGTCATCAATTTTTGTTAAAGCCCATGCCTCTGCGCCATAGTGCATCACTGGAATTATTAAGGTATTATATAGGGTAGCTTTTGTTGTTCGAAGGAGGACTGTGCTAGTCAAATGCCTTTTTAGCTCAAAGAAGCATCGATTTGCAATATTTATTCTTCATTTGACCCCAGCACTTTTTCCTCCTGAGAAGCCGGTGTTCATCTCTCCTCTTCTGCTCGTACACCTCGTGAGCAACTCTGGTCTTTCTATCCAGCATCGCTTTGTATGCATCTTGCTTGGCTCCATGATGTGCTTGCCGGCACTTGTGGTCAAACCAGGGGTTTAGTTTTGAATCCAACACATTAGATGATGCATCTCTGATGGCTTTTTACTAGTTTTCAATACTTGATGCTTAAGGGAGACTCGATCAGAAAAGGATTTGGCGATCTCTTGCGATTGCAGCCATCCGACGTCGAACTTCCTCACAGTATTAGCTTGTCTTTGCAATGTTGGTGGTATCCGCGTGTCTTGGCTACAACAAGGTAGTGATCCAAGTCGATGTTGGTCCCTCGAAATGTTCGGCCATCCATAATACTAGAGGGGTGCGTTTATCGCAATGTGGTCAATCTGGCTGACGGTTGATGGAACTGTCCCCTTATGAATATCGTGATAACGCTACCGCGTTCTAGCCACCACAACGTTTCACCCGCCCCAAAGTCGATTAGGTTGAATCCTTTATCAGAGCAGACTATACTTTCCGATAGTATTACGAAAGATTCCCTCTCTTCAGCTGCATTAAATTCGCCGAGGATAATTTTAAGGTCATAGCTGTCGCATTGCTCGTAAGTCTTGTCCAAGAGCTCGCAGAAATTATGTTTGGTGTCGTCATCTTTCTCCTCTGTGGGGCATACGCGCATGTAAGGCTAGTTTTGGCAAGTTTATCTTTATTAAAGATTATTACGAGGCGCTCGTTAACATACCGGAAACTCAAAACTGTTTGCATAAGTCTGCATCTAATAACGAATCCGCAATCAAATAGGCGCTGCTTTTGCCGTCGATAAGAATCGCCGTAGTAGATGTCGCAGTTTTCCATCCTCTTTCTGTCCGGCCCATCTCATCACATTTCTTGGATGACGGTAACATCTGCTTTTAGCAGTTCAGCGTTGATTAGTTGGTCGGTTGCACGTGGTCTATTAAGGGACCTAACATTCCAGGTGTAGATCCGAAGTTCGTTGCCCTCCTTTCATTTGCGGGGATTGTCAAAAGTAGATCCGTTCGTAGCCGAGGCTTGTTATTGCTTCGTAACTTCCTTTTTTTTCTATGGCCGGGCCAGTTCCATTATATAAACCTCTAGGATGAGTAGTCGGTAAGACTGAAGCCAGTAATCCGTTCAGGGATGTGAGCGCTGCGGTTGATCCATTAAGGGCTTATCCGCTACCACATCTTTTCCAAGACCTTGAGTTAGTCTTGGACACCTCTACCGACTTGAGCTCAAAATATTTCGCAGTAGACCGGATATTTGTTATGCATTGTTGATTCCATCTGAGCATTTCATCCGCCATCCCGTTTATAGTGTTGTTATTTTTGTTCGCCGGTCAGCACACGCAATTATAAGTTTGGTAAATCGAGTCCGAATGAACTTCTACCAGCACCCACTGCTTATCACTTGGAGGTAACATAAGCACAATTGATGTTTCGAAACAGTTATAACACTGGGTATCGGGAGATTGACACCTTTCAGTGAATTCACCATTTCTACAGCACCCAAACTGTGTACCCGTCATTGAATACAGAGGGGATTGAGCTGGATGCAAAGACATGTTGATAGGATGCTATCAAAGGTAAAAACGAAAGTGGGAAAGCATAATGTTTTGTACTTATCTGCTTATAAATATATAATCTTATGTTTATACGCGAACGCCTGACAATAGATTGACTAATTTTTTTTTACTACTAATTTTTTTGTTACCTTTCCAACAGGTCTTAAAAAGTTGTCATTAATGGCAAATCCTCAGCTTTGAAAATAATTAGTCAAGGTGTACCACAAGGATAGATTCTAGGTCCTTCCTTATTCTGGGCATGATGACTTGCCATCAGTATGCCAGCGTGCAACAGTACACTCATACGCTGACAACGTTTAGCCATATCTGTCTCGTCTCACGAATTTGATCGCTGTACTTGCGTTAAAATTAAATGATGATTTATCAGAAATATATGATTGGTCGGTGGTTAACGGATTGCTTTCTAACCCAGCGAAGTCAAAAGTTCCCCCGAAAATTTGATACTAATATTGTGTCAGACTTATGGCTCTCTGACTCTCAGATTAAACTTGTAGAGTCAGCAACAAATCTTGGTTTTGAAACCACCCGTGCTCAACTACGTTCCCTTCCTAGCTCGGATTCTGGTCGAAACGAGGCCTGCTCAGAGAGAAAGTCGATTTCGTTTTTTGTTTTCGTTGCACGAGTTTTGATGTCATTGCATCAGACAGCATATCTCCAAAACGAGAGTAATAAGACAGTCGGTACACAAGGTCATTAAAATTTCAACGCCTGCTGTACCAAAGACCATTTCTCTTTAAACGCAAAATGGCTTTGAGAGTGCAGCCCGTAGTATGAATGAAAGGGAGATTTATCAAAGCGTCTAGAGCAGAGAAAGTCGTGCTAGGGAAAGCCCTTATGCAGCCGAGAGAGACCGTCTTTTGGAATCTGGCAAAAGTAGCAATGACGTATTTCGGGCAGAGCTTGTTCAACCAGATAACCGACGAATAGGATATAAATGTCCTTATTATATCGGTATAGATCCAAAATACCCGTGTAGCAGGCCCCATCTCAAGTTTATAGCTCCTTTGCACTGCAGGAGCTCGACAGCGCCTTAGAAACTTTCAATGTAACATGTTTACTCAAGAGAAATTTGGTATCCATGATGATATTGAAAAATAATACTTAGCTTCTTTGGGTATGATGGCTTTAAGCACTAGATGAGCCAGATCAGTCAGCTGCCTTCTTATCGCAAAGAGAACGGTCTGAGTTTTGAGAAGATTGACTGGAAGACAATTTCTAGTGCATCAATCGTCTACCATGTATATGGATCTCTGCGCTCTAGAGCAGACACTGCACAACAGCACTGCTTTTATTCACAAAACTAGCGAATGGCCTGCGCCGTTTTGTCTGGTCGAGTTACATATGCCGTCAAAAGTTATGTTGTCGAAAGCGACTTCAATGTCTATGGAAATTCCCAGCGACCCAGCAGAATTGAATTCTGCCTATCTGATTTTGAATCGCACTATCGTAAGATCTTCTGCGTTGGTAAACATGTTGCATCTCAGACTGAAGATGCATTCACAAAACAGTTTTGAGCACATGTAGCCTCCTTTTCGCTATAAACACTACTCTCACTGTTCACCAGGGTTTCGGTATGCTTACCTACCAATACCAGGTTGGTCTATACCTTTTCGTATTGTAGTATTATTCAAAATATTGCCCATCTGAAGCTATGACTTTTTCCCATCTTTCTGGCAATTTGTGGATCCCATCCCAAAAGAACTGCGCCGGCTTGGCAGCCAAGAATGAATCAATCCAATTTTTGATATTCTGCTCTGATGTGAACCGTATTTCAGTGAGAGCATTCTGCATCGACCGGAACAAATGGTAGGCAGAAGAGGCAAGATCTGGAGTAAGACTTCCCATCCACTGTTTTGCAAATAGTTCTTAAACGGAATAGCAACGTGGGGCCGAGCGTTGGCATGATGGAAAATTATTACCTCGTGTCTGGTCGCATATTCCGAGCGTTTTTCGCTGCTCTCTTCAAACGGATTAATTGTGTTCGGTAGCGTTGTCCATTGATGGTTTCACACGGTTTTAGAAGCTCATAATACAGCACACCCATCTGATCCCACCAAATACAGAGCATTACCTTCGCGCCATGGATATTCGACTTTGCCGTTGATTTGGCTGGTTGGGCAGGTTTCACATATGATTTTTTGCGCTTGGGGTTATAGATCCATTTTTCATCATCTTTTTTTTTAAGTTTTAAATGCGTCTTATTTACTTAATCATTAACTCTTATATACTAACAAAAATGCTTAAATGCTAGCTTACAATTACTTAACAATCTTATACTAACTTACTGGCCCCACACAGGCACTCTAAGCCACTCTAAATTCTTATAACTATGTCTTTCGACTTCATTTACATTTTATTTAAACTTATATAAACTTAAATCATAAAACTTTGTCATATTTTACCTCAACGTAATAGTGAGAAAAAAGTGATTTCTTGGAACACAAAGTGGAGATGACCTTTAATTAAGTTTTCGAAAACAGTTTGTCAACAATGGAGCACACTTTTCTATCCCTTTGAAGGCTACAACACTTAAGCGCCTCTGTTGTGGAGACTCAAAAGCGTTCCATTTTCAACCCTAGACTCCTGTTAAGCGCTCCCTTTTTGTAATTTACTATAATTTGCATTTCCAAAGTTCTCCCTCGTTTATTCCTTTTCTATTTTACTCAATTTGTATTTCAGCAGTTAACTAAAAAAATGCTTGTTTTCCTTTTGTTTTGTGCTTTTCAGGCGAAAAACCCGCTGCCATGCAACATGCCAACCGAAGTATGGTCGATGGTGAGGGCATCAGTAACAGTGGCGTCAGTAGCAGCAGCAGCAGCATAAGTATTGCAGCTGGAGCCAGCACCAGCAAAGCCAATAGTCATCCACTGCTCAATCGTATTTTCCGATTGAGCGCAATGCTTGAGTTCTTATGCCATCACAAAGGATCGTTGACGTGGCTTCTAACGACAATGGTTAACCTAATGGGGGCACTACAAAACATCAACAGATGAAATTTCACCATTGCCCGCAGATTGTTACAAGGACTATGGATTTGAACACAAATATTACAAAAAACCAAAAACAAAACAAAATAAATTTGAATAAACAAACAAATGAAAGAATGAATGATAACCAATTGAATTAAAAGGGTAACAAGGATATTTCTTAAAAAAAATAAAAAATAAAATACAGATTTAAGACTTGACAACAAATTGTAGCATTTAAGGGCATTGGGAATTAGAGTAGGTTGTAATTATAATGATGTTTTTCCTTTCTATTTCATTGTTGTTTTAAATATTTTTTTCTATTTTGTTTATAAATTATTTAAGTCTTAAACTATGAACCATCGGCAAAAATTTGGAGAATTTATTTTTATTATTATTATAGCTGAGACTTATTGGAATTTATTGCAGAATTTTGCAGTGAATGCAGGAGAGTTTTGTCGGACTAACTGAATTTTAAGGCCACAATCTATAATATCTTACAAGGATAGTTTAGTTTAGGAAGTTCAACTTTTTTATGGCTGAGCAAAGGCATAGTACTAACCTATTTCTAGATTTTGTTATCAGTGTGCCAGCGCATCTACCCTGTCCTTGTTATATCAAGACATAGCATAATGATTTCAAAATTTATGATATACCTATCATCGATAGCCAGGTCAGGCAACACGGTGTCCTTCCACTATGGAAGATCTGTTTCAAGACACGCTCTGCTTAATTTGTTCTGCTAATGACAGAGCTAATATTTCAGCCTAGGGTTAGTCCTCAATGTTAAATTCAGGCACTTCTTTAAACAACCAGGTACCTTTTTGTCATTTATCATATGCTGAACTATGCTGATTATGTCGCGAAAGTCAGTGTATCGCTTAGCCCCGCTGGGAATACTAGATTCGTAGCCTCAATCCGATTCATCCAAATTAGATTCTTCTATACTTGTAAAAGGTCTTGTATTTCAATAAGGACACTCGATTTTTAAATACAAATGAAACAAGTTTTATGTGAGATATCCGCTATTTTTTTTTTTTTTTTAAAGAATATTTTATGACATTAAATATGGAGTACTCGTATAACGTCGTTCAAATGTCCGCCGCGCCTTTGCTTGGTAGAACGTACTAGAGAGGCCCAATATTCGATGACTTTGTCTCATAAAGCTGCCTGAATTTGCTGGATGGCGTTGTTTATGTTTACTTTGTGTGCATGAATTATTTGCGGTCTATTCGCATAGAGCTGCGGTTTAAGATAGCCGCAAAAGAAGAAGTCTAAAGGCGTTAAATCGTAAGATATCGGTGACCAGTTCACATCACTACCGCGCGAGATAACCATCGCAAATCGCTCATGCAGATTGTCCGTCGTGGCATACGTAGTGCCGTCGTGTTGAAACCACTTGTCGTCGGTATTTACGTCATCTAGTTTTGGCCACAAAAAGTTGCTTATCATCTGTATCGCTCATCGTTGACGGTTATGACAATGCCAGTTTCGTTTTGGAAGAAATACTGACGGTGACTCTGCATTTGTCCTGCATTTTGTGCTGGTATATCTCATATCAATTGGTATCGTCCCAAATCTGATAATTTTGCTTCTTCACAAAAAAATAGCCCTCGTCGCTAAAGATGATTTTTTTTGGCGAAACTGGGTTCCTGGGTCAATTGGATTTTACACGGATGCAGACACAATATTCGCCCAGTTGAAGACGCAGAAAGGCCGAGTTATTATTAACGACGAGAAATTTACCGCCTCGTTTTTACCCTTACACTCTCACGTATAGCAGCGATGTTTTTAGGAGACCTTGCGATTCTGATGTACTTATTTAGGCTGATTATTTATCAAACCGGTTGACTCGAATTTGGTCAACAAACGTCTAATAGTCTCTTATGAAAATCAAGTAATGCGTATAACGTTTCTCGAACGGAGCACTTTCTTTTATAATTCGCGTGCTCTTAAAGGATTTAAGTACCCTTAAAATGCTTTCACACAGCGCGGGCGATTTTGAACAGAAAATTTGATGATTTCCAGATGTTGTTCAACGCTATAAGCCTTCTTGGTGAACAATTCGCAACAAATTGGACAGATATTGCTTTAACAACCTGACAAATTTCGAGCGTTCCTATTGAAAGATCCTGTATACGTATATTTCAGGAGTGTGCTTTAAAATAGAACTCATATGATATCTATTGTTCTGCCATCTTACACTGATGTGTGAGCTCTGATTCCCTCCTTTCGGTCTGGAAATATGATTATGCATCAGAATCGTGGTTTTCCGCTTTAGTTGCAAGTCAAACAGTTCCGAATTTAAGCCTGCATTAGCCATCAACAAAACTAAATTTGGTCTACAAACTACGAGTCCTTCCATTTGGTCCTTGTCCAACTTTCATATTGCAATTTTGACTCCCGGTGACAACCTGTTTGGTAGTCTTAGAGCCAATCGAAATACTCCAAGTAAGTGGTGAAGATGGAAATTCAGTTCCCTGATGGGCAGATCCCTATTCTACCATTTTTTGTAATAGAATTTTTTTTTTATGAATTTTTGGAAATTGTTTATTCTTTTATGTTATTTTATGTGTTCCATTACCACGTAAAATTTTTAAATTGAGCTGTCATATGTTCTCCGCTTTTAAAAATCACGTTGGACTTCTGCAAGTAAACAGTCCATAAAATTGTTTTTTTCAAGGAAATCGATGTAAGTTTTTAAAATGATTTTTTTCCCAACTACGCCTAAACCTTTGTGTTCTTAAAAAACAAATTCAACCAACCTAAGTATGTATACTAACACAATAAACATTATAAACTCAAACTCTAAAACAAGAAAACAAAATGTTACAACTAATTAAAATATTAAACTTAAAGTAAAACAAGAAAAACAAAAAAACAATAAAATTTATTTTTATATCGACTTTTGTTACTAGTAATAAATAAAATACCACTTAACTTCTGTTTTACTAATCGCATAATAAACAAATAAGTAAAAACAATTTATTATCTTTTCAAAATACAAGACTTGTAAAAAACAATTAGGTTAAAGAGCATCGGCAAGAAAATAATAAAAAATAAAAATAAAATAAAACAATTCATGACTTCAACTTGTAAATAGTAAAAATACAATTTTTCATTACGTTCCAGGAAGGTTTCCATCAATGGCAGTTTGTAATCTAATTGTGAGAAAATTATAAAAATGTTAACAACCCCAAGTTGTCTAATAGGTTGGTTCATCCAATTAAATTAACGTAGGTTTCAGGTGACCCTCAATCCGAGAAGATATAAAACAATTTGAATTCCAACTTTAAACTGCCGAATAAAAAACTCCATAGACAAGAGAACGAAACCATTAAATTTACCAGCAGCACGTTTCGACGTTTACCTACCTCCAACCAATAAATTCTTAGAAAACAATTCAGTGACTGTCATTCGGAAAACCTTCCTGACAATGGAACTACATTACACTTTAAGTACCTATTAAACAGAAGAGTAAATTAACTTTTACATAATAATATTATTATACCTGCAACATTTATAGATTTAAAACAAAAATACAAACAAATTCGTTAAATAAAAAAAAAATGTTGATAAAAAATAACTAGTATAAATATTTCATTTATTTTCACAAAACAGGAACAGGTTATGTTTAGAGAGAGGTTTATATAAACATTAAATAAATATTTATGTATAAAAAAATTAAAAACTCAAAACAAAGATATTATTCGTTAAAGCAGCAGATAATTTTCTAATTGTAATTTAAAGAATTTAAATATAAATACATACATAAATATATATAGATATATATACATTTAAAAACTTACCTACACATAGGTTCTTTTTCTATTTTACCCTTAAACTTAAGAATTTATATAATAGGATTATACACAGAGGAAAAAACCCCCCAAAACAAAGAAGTAAAAACATAATAACAAATAATAAATAATAAAACATAAAAAATAATAGTTCAATTAAATATTTACGAGAAATTACAATGTAAAATAGATAAAATTTGAAAACAAATAAACAAATTTGAACAGAAATATTAACTATTTAAGCCACAGATAGAAATAAATTGATTGTACGATGCGCCCCGAACTGGATTTTAATGCGCTAAAAAAAAACAAACGTTAAGAAATAAATGTAAATATTTTATTTAATAAAACAACAATTGTTTGTTCTTGTTTTTTGTTATAATTTCGAAGAAATATGAAAAGCTCTCGCTCCAGTTCTAATTTATTACCAAATGGGACTCAGTGCCAGTGATGTGGTTTTTTTAAAGTAATTCCTCTACTCAAAATGGATCAAGGACATCATTTAAAATCCCAATTACTTTCAGATCCACTAGGGAAGACATTATTCGGTTGTAAACGGACATGCTTTTTGCTTCTGAATCTGACTGCGGATTTTAGGGAAAAACAATGTCGCAGCGTTGTACGAATGCGGATTTCCCTAGCACCACAACAAAGAAGTATAAACCCGAAATCTAGCAACAAGTCCTATGCCAATCATCCATAACAGAAGCCAATGGATAGTGGATTTGTTGGTAATGGATTAACCGAGATATTTGATGTCGAAAAGGTTTAATACAAAATTATGCGCTGTCGGTCACTTGACAGAATTGTGCGAAACTCACATTTTAGTCTTTCAAAAAGCTGTGCAAATACTAGCGCACACCGATGACATTAACATAATTGTCAGAACAGCCAAAACTGCCAAAATGGGTTAATGAGGGCAAATCCAAGTTTATTCTGTCAACCAGGAGGCACACAAACACCGACGTCTGGGACAGATCGTCGCCCTCGACAAATATAATTTTGAAATAGTTAAGGATTTTGTCCACCTGTGCTCTGTTATTAGTACAGACAACGACGCCAGCGCTGAGATTAACGAAGAACCGTAACACCCATCTAAATAGCTATGAATGCTTATCAGTTCACCCAAGAGCCAACTGTCGTACATCTCGCTTATGAAATGCCCTGCCGAGCTCTTTAATTCCTAAACATTATAACTTTCAAACATTCAAAACGAACGTACATCGGTACTTCTTTTTCTTTCCTCCCCAACTTTCCTTCGCCTGTTCTGTGTGGAAACATCTTAGGGGTACCTTAACCCCTTGCTAATATTTGTTTTTTTGGCCTAAGTAGGCAATTACTAGTACCTATCGAAGCCCTCTCTCGAAAAAGAAAGTGACCATTCCTGTTCTATGGCGCAGAAGCATGGACTTTATCAAAAATCGATGCTCTTGGCTAATTTGACAGGAAATTTCTTCGAGTGACTTTCGGTACCGTCTACATAGACATAAAGCGACATCGGCTTAGCCAGAAGAGTAAAGGCTCAACAGCTAGCTAAAGATCGAGCTTGCTGGAGACGCTTGTAGCGCCACCGGAAGTAAATAAGTAATTTTATTTACATCTTAAGAAAAAATTACGATATTTCAAAGCGCGAAGTTGGGCTTGAGGGTAAGCTGATGAGAGTTCATTGCGAGGCGCGTGTAATAGTTGGATGTTTGAAGAGGCAGGATGATACTGGCAATTTTCTGGGTGCACTGGTGGTAGAAATGGTGATAGACATTACGTCGGTATTCAAAGACATCAATTGCATGGGTAACATTGGCCTTACTTATGGATTTTTTAGCACGGTGCAGAGGGGTTTTAGGATATCGCAACCGAATGTGTCATTGCACTCCAATTTAGTTTTGAAAAAAAAGTAAAAACTAATATTTATCACCGAAAATGGCTATTGTTTTCCACAATACTTTCCATGAAGATCAATACATTTTTCCATGCCATTAAACCAATTTTCGAAGCATTTTGTACACTCCGAATGAGGTAACTCCAACGCATGCGCTTCAAACGCATCAGGCGTCCAAAAACATTGATCTCGCAATTTATTTTTCATGTGCGGAAATAAAAAAAGTCATTAAGTGCCAAGTCAGGGCTGTACGGCGGATGACCCATCAATTCGATGTTTTGCGTGCTCAAAAAGTCACTTGGTTGTGAGAGCTCTCATTGTCGTGATGGAGAATAATTCGTGTCTGGTGGTTGCTTTTCCTTATTTCTCCAAAGACTTCTGGTAAAAAAATAGTGGTGCACCATTCCGAATTGACCATTGCTCGAATGGCGCGGTTTCGACATGTCCGGTTTTTCGTGCGCGAACTGCTTTTGCTGATTCGTGGCCTGCCATAATCTTTGAAACGTCTTTTGATGCCCGCAGTCGAATTTTTTCAACATTTCTTATGACCAATCGACAGGAATCTTTTTTGGAGCGTTTGTCGAATTATGCGGCGACCAACGCGACGAAAACTTTCTTTTTTATGGTGGAACTAATGCCCAAGCATGCCTCAATTCCACGATAAATCATATGACGATCTGGCAATATCAGCATCGATGTATTCAAACGACGACCACGATTGAATTCGGAAAATCATCGAAACATGGCGGCCCGAGATGGTCCCTCGTCACCGAAAATTAACTACTGTTGAGTTAATCCACGTCGAAAACTCATAAAAAATCGTCGGACGGATATATTTTGGCCGAGCTGAATTGTAAAAAGAAACGCAAATAGCACTCGTTCTGAGCACGTGCACCATTAAAAACGTCAAGCTAGTATCAAATTCGAGGCACCTACAGTGGTATTGCTTTATCACGAAACATAGACAGCAGTGCCATATATACGAGTACTGAGGCCACATCGGATCATTATGCAATATTTGTTACATTCTTCTAGGAAATCTATACATTTTGTGCCATTTTTTCTATTTCGGCAATGCAAGTGTCATATATGGGCAATGTCTGGATTCATTCCGAAATGTGTGACCTTTCTACAGCCGAAGAGCAGTGTGTGAGCCTGGTTGTAAAAAGCAGAGGGTACTGTGCAATGGGTTAGAAGTGGCAGAAAAGATACAATAAATGAAAATACAAAAGAGTGTCGGAGAAAGAACGCAGCCCTAGGGCAGACCAGTTTTATTTTATGGATCTTAGACTTGAAACCGTTCAAAAGAACTGCTTTTAAATGTTACGAAACTCAATTTCTAGCAAATGTTAGTTTACACCTTCTTGAAAGTAAATAGTAAGACAGACGAAAAATTTTACAAAGTGATGTTGCCAGCATTTTGATGAAGAATCGACGCGGTCATGTTATATTTTTCCTCTGAACACTGAAATACTTGTTTTGCCTCATTGAGACTTCATACGTTTAAAAGGGTCAAAGTCATTCCTGGCTCGTTTGGTGTAAATATTTTAATTAGTCTTCCTGTGTTTGAACAAGAAGGGATCTCTTACTTTTATTTACTCGTATTCTCGGATATTAAGCCCAATTTAATTTACTTCCTGAAACAAAAACACTAAACGAGATCTAAGCAAATAAGTGAAAACCCATTTAACTTTGAATCAACATTGATTAATCGCTTTTTCTAATTAGGTGCTGGCGAAACTGTTGGAGTAACACCAGTTGTAGATGTTTATTGCTTTTTTGCTTATTAAAAACTCAACTCAGTCCTTCCATTTTCCACTTAATACTACACTCGAAAGCACCTTTAGAATGCAGTTTTTCTCCTGAGACCCGAATTTAGTGTCTCTACGAAAGCACAAAGGATACAAAGACCAGAAAACTATACAGAAAATGTACGTATTGTAGTTGGTAGTATGTACCCAGAATATAAAACTCATGCCAGTTGGATCTTTTTGTGTTGCATGTACCGAAAAACCCAACTTTATGGTTGGTGGCATTTGTGTTGATTTGTAAATTGTATAATTTGTTACAAGTTCTGAATTAACGAGTTCCAAAAAGTGCAACCCCAGTAGTAGTAGCATAGAAGTTTTGAGGTGTTAATTTGTGAACCAATTAATGTGTGGAGAGTTGTGAAACCACGTATGAGGAGACAATATTCATCAAGTAAATGAGTATGCCGACATGTTTTATTTATTGAAGTACGAGTACAACATCTTCAAAGTTTACATGAAGTTTAGTTTTGTTAAGTATGGGGGAATTATGGACGCTTGCAATTGGGGAGGCTCGATATTTGTTGGTTTAAAACCCTATTAGGGGTATAACTTTCTCAATAATGGCAGTGTATGCTGCAATTTCTTTCACAGTCCAGGGATAGCAAGTGAAATACTATGCCTAAAGGCGCCGTAGATAAAAAAGCAAATTGATTGATCCTATTATTTTTCGCTGGAATATACCATTGATCTGTTTACTTAGGACTGGGTGAATGGATTCACAAAGTCCTCTTGGAAAGTGAGATTTGATCAGGTAAATAATTTCTTCACTCGAATCCTGCAGCCACCTGGGCCGACCGAAAAGATGGCAATGATTTTTAAACCGGAGGTTCGGTCTTCCTTTTCTTCGTGAACCAGGTGGCTGGGTTTTTCAATAAGAGCGCTACAAAAGTTTTTTTAAATAAAACAAAAACTGTTTTGGATATCAATGAAATTCTTTATTCCAGTGAAAGTACGTTCGACGCGATTATGAATGGAACTCGATTTCTTTTGCATGGCCACCACGGGCACGCTTGCAGAATTCCAGACGCTGAACCCAATTTTCGACGCTTTTCAAGCATAAATCGGCCGATACTGCTGCAATTTCACGTTCGATATTAGTACGAAGTTCATCAATCGTCGCTGGCTTGTTGGCATAGACCATAGACTTGACGTAGCCCCACAGGAAATAGTCTAACGGCGTCAAATCGCACGACCGAGGCGGCCAAGCGACTGGACCATTTCGTAAGATAACACGTTCTCCAAACTTGGTTTCCAATAAATTGATTGTGACATTCGCTGTGTGGCTTGTGGCGCCGTTCTGTTGGAACCACATGTCCTCCAAGTCCATATCATCCAATTGGGGCCAAAAATATTCGGTTATCATTGAACGGTAGCGATCCCCATTCACAGTAACGTGCCGGTCTTGATCATCACGGAAGCAGTACGGCCCAATGACGCCGCCGGCCCATAAACCACACCAAACCGTAATTTTTTCGGGATGCAATGATGACTCATGGAGTACGTGTAGATTGCTGCCTAACCAATACCGCATATTTTGTTTATTGACGAAGCCATTCAGCCAGAAATGAGCCTCATCGCTGAAGATGATTTTTCGATGAAAATCCGAATCATTTTCATGTTGTTGCTCAGCCCAATTCACGAACATACGACGCTTCTGGTGGTCAAGCGGCTTCAGTTCTAGCGTCAATTTAATCTTATAAGGAAGTAGGCCAAGATCTTTTTGCAAAATTCGCCACAACGACGTCACAGAGATGCCCAACGCTTGAGAACCACGTGTGAGAGACACATTTGGGCTTTCTGCAACTGAAGCCTCATCGGCAGCAATATTCTCGACACTACGGGCACTTCTTTGTCTCACTGGCACGGGAACATTTTGTACTGTGCCTGTGGATTCAAATTTTTCCACTAGGCGCTCAATTGTTGATCTGCTAGGACGATTATGATGACCATAAATTGGACGTAGCGGTCTTAACGTTGAGGCCACTGACTCCGAATTTCGGTAGTAAATTTTAATAATTTCGACTCGTTGTTGGCTTGTATATCTTTCCATCATGAAATGGCAAACCTTACTGAAGAGAAATGTGAAAAGAGCGGCAAAAAGTATGGCGTCGTTTGCTGTCCCTGTCGCTCTACTTTTGTAGCGTCCCTGTTGAAAAACCCGCTACCATTTCAAAATTTGATTTTGAATTTTTTTTAGGAGTTCATTAATTCTAGTGATGTGTGTTAAATTTTTTTCATCCTAGATCTCAAGTTTCGATTCCCCTGTGGGTGGTTTTGGCTGGTCCATCGAGAAGCTCAATGTATGCCAATGTCAGGCTTCAAGTTTCGTTCCGCGACCTGGCTCAGTATAGGAAAGCGGTAGAGGTATCTGGTTCTATGGATTAGTTTGACGCGACATTGATTCCACAGATTCGGACTAAGTTTGGTGTCCAAGCAATTGAAACCAGACCTTGACGGGTAGTTGATAGAGCAGAAACGATGACGACGTTTCCATTAGTTTCTTTTTTGTTTTCTTTCTTATGGTGTGTCTGTCCCATGAATGAGAAAGGAGAATTCGTCCACTGCACAAAGATACAGTTTACCTATGTGGTGAAATTCACCAGGAATTCGGATACTCCGTTTTTGACTGTCCTATTTGACTAGGTTATCAGCCAGGTTGATTATCGGCATGGATCGTATAATACATTGATCCATTCCAGGAGAGTCAATAAACGAGATAAATAAGAGAATAAGGGAAGTTGCTGAAAGATGTATACGGAGCACTCATATGTGGTTCGCTAAACAAATATGAATTGTCGGATTAACATCCGCCGAGTAGAAGTCTAAGAATTGGAAAATAGACTTAGACTTAGGAGAGTGTTGTCGGAATCTTTTGTGTCAGATCAGACGTGCACCGAATTAAATACCGGTTGCGATGTTCTGGCCTTGCTAAAGGAAGGAATCCGTAAAACTCAACTTGACATGTTTAAAGGTTGAGCTCTGAAAAGCCGAGAGTGCATCGCCTATTCAGTACCTAAACGATGCCCTTAGAAAATGCTTTGTTCTGAGATGTGCTGCCAGAAATAATTATTTCAGATCGCCCATGGTAGTTCCGAGAATTTGCTGCGACTACGTACGAAATTTGCACTTAAGATGAATTTGCAGCAAAACTTAAATCTTTATAGATTGAAGCCAAAAAATAGAAGCTAATTAGGATTTCGAAGATCGACTTCTTTACGGACTTTTGAGAATTGGAAACACTGAGAAGATCTAACCGAACTTACACTGAGTCGAAAACAGAGACTCTGTGCCTCATGCCTAAGACTCATGGGTTACCCATAAGGCGGTTTCCTGTCCCACTATTATAGCGAATCTTGGTCGACTCACTGCTTAGCTTTCAATTTTCTAACATCATATGTAGGCATATGAAGATGATGCAGCTGTATGGTCTGTTGTTGGATCTTTTCTAGCGACAGTCTGTTCTAAGGGTCAGGTAGACCTAGATGTGATCGATGATTAGTGGAATAGAAATGGACTTTTAGACAATACTCAGTAATCTGGGGTTGTTCTATTTACAGGAGGGTGGAAGCAGCCTTGTCTGACTAATACAGATATCACCATTCCTCCAATAAAGCTAACTATTTTGGTGCAATTGGATAAGGTCTCTGGTCACAATGCGACCGCCAGAAATGAGACCGTGCGTCGGTGAATTTTTTGGGAAAGTCTCGGCCAGTGTTTTCGGTGTGGGCTAAATGGTGTAGGTTAAATATGAGCATAGTGTAGATGGTATGACTCACCACGTGCTATGAATATTTTTCGATGGTTCTATGAGGTCAGTAATTTCCACCTGGATAGCACCTAAGTGCGCCGCTTGCTGTGAGATTTATATTATATATACAGTTCCTAACAAACTGAATTCTGTATCCTCCAGTCCACAATGCATATCCATTTACAACCAAAATGTAAGAGGTTTGCCCTCTAAAATTTCCTCGGTATATCTCAATCCTCAAAAGTTTCCCTTTGACCTAACATAATTGCTCTTACTGAAAAAAATCTAACTCTAGACCTTAAAACCCATAAGCTGTTTCCTTCAAATTTCAACGTTTTTCGAAAAGATGGATTTGAAAGAGCTGATAATCCTTATGGCCGAGGTGTTTTATTAGCAATCCGGAACTGCTTTCACGCAACTCCTGTCGATATTCCCCACACTGACAACTTTGAGTTAGTATGCGTCAACATTACGCTCCCCAAACCCTGTCTTTACGTACTGTGTTGCTACATTCACCCATCTCAACCAATTGAGTCTTATCAACCTGTAGTTCACGCAGTTGATTTTTTGACTCATGATGCACATTCTGAAGATTGCATTGTTCTAGTAGGAGATTTCAACCTTCCTCACCTTATATGGGAGCCTTCCGATAATTCGTCTCATTTTGTCTCTCTTAATTCGACCTCTGAAATAGAAATATTGATGGTGGACTGCCTAACCAACTCAAGTCTACATCAGATTAGTGGAATACCTAATACAATGAACAAACAACTCGACCTTGTCTTCACATCCGATCCAGATAACTGTGTCGTTTAAAGGAGTGATCATCTTCTTTCTACCCTAGACCGCCTTCATCACCACTTGTCAATTATATACTCATATGAAAATGGCAGCACATGTGTCGATTCGGAAAATTCATTTTCGTTTGACTTCCGAAGAATCGACTTTAACAAACTTAAAAATCTCATCAGCAACATTAACTTTGACTTTATTGCTGAGACCACTAACATTGATCTTGCCCTATCAACGTTCTATTCGTTGATTTTCTCCTGCTTTGCCCAATCGGTTCCGTATACCTTCCGAAAGGACTGTATATCAGCTCCTCCCTGGTACAACAAGAAATTGCGCTCTCTCCGTAATAACAGAAACAAGTTGTGGCACTAATTCTTAAAAACTCGAAAGTCAGACGGCTACCCATCTACTCTTAAACTTCTTAGTGAATCTTCTGCCGACCCAAAAACCATTGCAAATTTCTTTGCTTCTCTTTTTAACAAATCCTTTTCTAAGAAAACAGCTGAACCCGATCCTAGTTACATTAGCTATATGAGAAACTATCCTGAGACGTCATCCATTTCACTAAGTATAACAACAACTTTGGTATCTGAAAACATTACCAAACTTAAAGATGATTTCTCGTCCGGCCCTGATGGCCTTCCGGCTATTGTAATAAAAGAGTGTGTTACCCATCTCGGTCCTCCTCTTGCTGCCCTATTTAACTTGTCTGTCTCAACAGGTACTTTACCTTTCCTATGGAAGGAATCTTACATCATCCCTATTCATAAAAAAGGAAATAAGGCCGAAGTCGATAATTATAGGCCCATAGAAAAACTCCCTTGCATACCTAAACTTTTTGAAAGCATAGTCTGTAAACAACTGCTTCCGTACTATAAGCCAACTATCTGCACAAATCAGCACGGCTTCATGAAAGGTAAATCAACGACCACTAGCCTAACAGAGTTCGTCTCTAGGACGCTTCATGCTTTAGAAGACGGTGATGAAGTCGATTTAATTTCCACAGATTTCAGCAAGGCATTCGATAAAATTTCTCACCAACTTATCATCTTTAAACTAAAAAACCTTGGCTTTCCCCTCATTTTGTGGCATGGACCAAATCCTATTTAGAAGACCGAGAATACAGGGTCATCTTCAGATCTTCAATATCCAAATCCATTAAAGCAACATCTGGTGTCCCTCAGGGTAGTCACCTTGGTCCAATCATCTTTATCCTCACAATTAATGATATAAATCTCATTTTAACGAACTCTAATCTTTCTATTTTCGCTGATGACATGAGAATTTCCAAAGTTATCTCATTGCCTGCAAGATGACTTGAATAAGTTTTCGGTATATTGCAAGCAAAATTATTTTGAGCTTAATGTCAACAAATGCCAAGCGATAACCTATTCCCGTAAACGTCTACCTCCCCCTCCAAGAAACTACTTCATCTGCGATGAGCCTATTCCTTCCGCTACCCAAGTAAGGGATCTAGGTATAATTTGTGATAGAGAATTGAATTTCGACTCACAGATTGACAGCATTATAAATAAAGCTAACTCTGCACTTGGCTTTATCAAACGCTGGTCAAAAGAATTTTCCAACCCTTACGTTACAAAGTCCCTGTACATTACTTTTGTAAGGCCGCTTCTCGAATATTGCAGCCAAGTTTGGTCACCCTATAAGCTAACCCACATTCAAAGAATAGAAGCAGTCCAACGCAGGTTTATCCGTTTTGCACTTCGTGGTCTACGTTGCACCGATCCATATTTATTACCCCCCTATGAAAATCGGCTAAAACTAATTAGCCTGCATACCCTAAAAAAACGTCGTGAAGCAGCTGATGTACTTTTTATCCACCAGTTACTGACTGGAAATATCGACTGCTCGACAATAACGCAAAATATTGCATTCACTCCCAATCCCCGTAATCTAAGATCTGTCCCACTCTTCCTGATCCGAACTCACCGCACCAACTACGGTCACTTTGAACCCATATCTAGAATGTTGCGTATAACGAACAGCTACGCCGAAGTTTTTGACCTAAATAGCAGCAAACAAGGAATAAAAAAGCGCTGCTCAATATGCCACTCGATTAGCATTTCCCCCGTCCACCATTTCTCCTCCCCCATTAGGTTAAGTATATCTTTGTTACTCGTAGTTTTTAAGTGTAGCTTTAAGTTTTGCTTGTTAATAAGCTTAATAAAATTGTCCGGGGTAAACCCTGGCCAATAATAATAATATAACGATACCGCGGAACACTATCTACGAGTATGTGAATGTTCGGCCTCCGCTCGCTTCAGGCTGTATTTATTTGGGGCTAATATTGATATAACAGGCACCTTATCATGAAAGCGTTTGCAACGTCACGACAGACTAAGTAAATCCTGTTAAAGGAGCAACCAATAAAGATAATTGGCTGGTTAGCTGGCTGAGGATATTTGTCCGAACCGGACTTTATGAAACATGCCAAGGGATTATAAACGTCACTATACGAGGCAGAAAGTGCAACAGCTCGCACCCTATGCCGATATTAATATGGCTTAACTAGTTTTGCATTGGAATGGAATGCCCTCACCCGGCGACTGCAATTCCGCTGGCCTGAAATTGATTACTCTTTAATGTATTCTATTCTATTCTTTCTATTGTTTGCAACAATACAGATGTTTGATATTTTTTTGTTAAACTTTTCATTGTGAATACAAAACCCTAGTTATAGGTAAAATACTAATCAATCTCTGTTTGTGCTTCCAATCCGGATGATTACCCCTTGCAAAAATGTAGGTCATAAAGAAATAGAAAATCTCCATTTTCATTAATTCTGTACATGTTCAATTATTAAAACTCAAGCCCATGAAATAGATACAACATTGCCTGTTCTAAAGCTCTGTACCTGGGCTCACTGATGTGCTGCTGGTTTTTATGAGGGGCCCTTCACACCACTTCTGCTAGCAAATACTCAAAAATCAATTTTTCAAGGCGGTTTGTCATGATATTATACAATATACGAGTATTGTACAATATTTTTGTTTCGCCCTAAAACTACACCTAAATCTTTCCACGAGTACCATTAGCCCGTCACTCCGACTTTGACTACATTGGCATCGCCGTAAGTGTGTACGATTTTGTACGTGTGTAGTGCTTTATCATGCATTTATTTCAATATGCATGAGAATGACAGGACTACAGAAAAATCAAATTGGAAAATTGTCAAACTGCGGGTTGTTACTTTGATTATATGGGTTATGCATGCAAATTGATTTTTCGTGTTCATCGGGTTAAATTGGATTTTTGCTGCCTCTAAAGGTGTTTTAATATGTACGTGTGTGCATACGTATTCATGTTTGCATATGATGTAGAAACTGTGTGTGATTCTTGTATGAGGATAACGAAATGCAATCTAAAAGTTATGAGAATATCGAACGGCTTTTTCAATGCAAGATACGAGTATACTCGTGTTGTTCCAGAGTTACTTCTACGGAATGAGAACGATTACTTTTGGAGTTTTGCTACTTCAAACGACATGCCTTTCACTTTTTACCCTTTAATGCTCTTAAATTTGTAAATTTTCAAAAAGATGATACAAAATTGCAAAAAGTTTGTGAAGCTTAGTGATTGAAGTCAATTGGGGTCAAGTCATCAGAAATATGCAAAATCATACTATCAAGACGAGGTTAATTTATGAGGTTATGAGGCTAATGTATGCGTTTGTAATCCTACTTAACTCTCAACTTTAATTAAACGCAATGCTCCTGTAACAATATCTTCCAAAGACACACAGTTGAAACCAGACCTTGAAGTAAAATAACTACAACTTGAGGTAATAAAAGTATCTCTACGTGACCCACGTATAATTATATAATGAGCGCGAGCTCAAGGGATTTGTGTACCCTTAAAAAGTTTGTATAGAGCGTGGACGAAGTAAATTTAGGGAGGAAGAACAGAGAGATACCGATGTACATGGTTTTTAAATGTTTGCAAGTTATAACGACCAGGAAATAGAGAGCTCTGCAGGGCATTCGGGTTTAAAGGTATACAGATGAACATTCATAGCGAGATATAGGAGCAGAATGCTACTAGCGATTTCTATGGAGCACTGATGGTGGAAATATCGATAAAACAAAGTGAGACACGAGACGTTTCGTCGGTGTTCGACGGTGTCCATTGACCGGTTAATATTAGCATCACCTATAAGTTTTATAAGATGTGAGTATTGTACTCCAATTTTGGGTGGATGAGTGTCCTGTGAGGAGAATCCGAATGAGTCGATTCGCCATCGTGCACGGCAATTGGAGCTATATCCATCCACTTTGTGGAATATTTTACGGAAAGATCTTGGTTTAAAAGCTTATAAAATTCAGCTTGTTCAAGAATTGAAACCGCGTGACCATTATACACGTCGTAGATTCGGGGAATGGGCAGAAACCCTGATTCAGCTTCAACGCAAAATTTTGTTCTCCGATGAGGCCCATTTTTGGTTAAATGGATATGTAAACAAGCGAAATTGCTGAATTTGGAGTGGAGAAAACCCAGAAGCCTTTGTCGAGATGCCCTTACAACCATTAAGACTCAATGTTTATTGTGCATTATGGACTGGTGGAATTATCGGCCCATATTTCTTTAAGGACGATGCAGGCCATTGTTACCGCCAATGCTATAGAAACATGATTTCTAACTTCCTCGTTCCTAAGTTGAATGGCATTGACGTGACAGAGCTTTGGTTACAACAACAACGATTCAATTTATTGCGGGAAAATTCTGCTGAGCGCATAATTTTGCGTAATGGACCTTTGAACTGGCCTCCTGTCATCTCACATCTTTAGATTACTTTCGTTGGGTGTATATGAAGTCACTAGTCTATGCCGATAAACAGGATGTTGGACGATTTGGAAGTCAACTTTTGCTGTGTTGTTGCTGATATACGGCCCCAGTTGCTCGATAAAGTTGTCGAAAATAGCCGTATTGCTCATATCCCCATATCATATTATCTATTAAATAAATCTAATATCATCGTAGTCATTAACATTAGCTTAAAGTGTTTTTTGTCATATTGAATTTGTATACCTCTAAGGAAAACAACCTTTAAACTGAGGCCAGATCAGTGAGGGTGAGTTATTTTTTACATCGCTTGAGGTCACTCCAACGTAAGTTGTCATTGACACATATACCGAGAATGGACAGTTTATGAGTTTCAAAGATGCAAGTGTGTCGTGATGACGTGTGTCTGGAAACGAATATGAAGAGCAGAGGGTACTGTCGTCAGCAAAGCAATATAATGGATTAGAAGTGGGAGACAAGAGATCATTGACGAAAATTAAAAAGAGTGTCGGAGACAGAAAGGAGCCCTGGGGCACATCAGCATATAATTTGTGAATATCAGACAGACTTGAAACCGTCCAAGACAACTTGAATTAAATGTTCCGAAATGTAGTTTCTAATCCATTGAAAAAGAGAGTCGTGGATCCCAAATGCGCGTATTTTCGACAAAAGAGCTTAGTGCCAAACTTTGTTAAATGCCTTAGAAATATCAAGTGCAACTATCTTCCTTTCATCAGATTGATGTACGCTTTGGTTGCACTTTTCGGTGAGACATGCCATCAGATCACCAGTGGACCTGTAGTTACGAAAACTGTACTGCCGGCCATTGAGATGTTTCCGTGTTTCGAGATATTTCATTCTGGGTATGTAGGAGGAGAGAGAAGAAGATTCGCCTTTTTTAGGGATGGGCTGGGCTAGTGCTGTTTTCCATCTGCTCGGAAAGAGCCGTAAAGAGCAGTATTGATGAAAAATCTTACGCACTGGTTTTGCCAGCGAGGAGGAACACCTCCTCGGAAGAAGGTGAGATATACTGAGATAATCTGGACCATCGAATTTGTGAATATTAAGATCTATAAGTACTCTTGCTACTACGCGAGTGCTTAAGTGGATTCGTTCCAGTGAAGATTCGCCGCACTCAGCTGTAGGTGGAGGCAAAGCACAATCTGGAAGTGTTGAACTAGCCGCAAGGTGTCCAAGAAGCAGATTGGCCTTTTCCAAAGAGCTAAGAGCTGGAATGTCATTATATTAGCGACTAGAAACCACCGACCACAATGTAATATCTCTAAATTGGAGCAGATTTTGGGGAGCAAAGCTCACAACAGAATAGATATAACCATTATCTGGAAAACATCAAGGTCAACAAGAAGTATTCCGATGTTTTGAATTCCAAAAAATAATTTAGGCAATCCATTGCCCGGCCATCAAATTTCTACTTAGAATGTCCTATCTAACTCAATTTGCACTCTAGTCCTGAGCTCTGCTAGTCGTGAAATGCATCCTGTTTAAAAATAACAACGACTACATCGAAGTTATTACTCAATACCTTAGAGAGCAGCCAGCTGCTAACGTCTCCTTACATATATACGACTATACGAGTGTGTTTAAAGGCCATTGGCATTTTTCTTTCAAGCATTAAATATCGATCACAGAATCTAATTTTTTTTTTAGTTAATTTACACAACAGCATCTAATTCAAAATCTTTACGTATCTCGTGCAGTCATTTTGCTACCTATAACCTTTGAATTTAGTCACGTGTGCCACCAAGGAACCATTGACCTTTTAAAGTCTAATTTGGGTCCAAATTTCAGACGCAGCTAGGTAAATTGTGTTGTGATGCGATTTCTCAATTTGGATATAATTTTTATATTTTATTGATTAATGGTCAAAGGGCATTCCGGAAATAGTTTTCCACAATTTGTTTTGTTTAATGAAATATGCATCTGAGATAATTCTATTAGTACGAGTATATCGACCTTGTCACCACCCAACCGGACTGGGATAAGAATATGTGTTCTTCTTGTTTTCAGTTAGCATTTTGTTAGCTTTTATCTCGAGAGTCTTACGTGATTACTTATATTGAGATTAGCTCATGTTCCGTTTTATTGAGGCAGTGGTAGCATAGAGATTTTCTGTCTGAACCAGGGTATGTATAATTTTTCTTAACAGTTCTCTGCCTTGTGTGACCAGTTTCAAGCATGTTGTTCACATTCATATTTCGATTTGCGCCCTGCATGACCAATTTTGATATTAATGTTACAAATTTGAATGACTTCGTAGCTGTCAAGCTATGGACTGTTACTGCGTAAAAGATTATATACCGACTTAAGGGAAGAGCACCCATCACCAGATCATTTTCCGACTATTCCAACTATTTCGGTACTTAACTTCATTTCACCGAACTTTACGATTCTTTTTACCGGCGCTATTTTAACAATGCAAACCTTATAATAAACGACACTAAGCCCTTTTTCCAATTTGTGAAATACAAAAGAAACTCCGATGGTTACCCACCTTCACACTGTTTCAACAACAAGTCATTAACCGGTCCATTCACCATTGCCTACCTATTTGTCACCTTTTGTTAAACAAACCTTCACTTACGTTTCCTTTGTGTCAGATCCATTCTATTTTAGTTACCTATTGAACTTCTCCAATGGCCCACTTCTCTCTCACACCTTGAACTAGTCTTTTATCGAATATAAGTTACACTAACCTAATGACGAATTCACACCCGTCCCAGATGTTTTCTCTGCCATATTTCTTAAAAAAATGTTCCTCTTCTCTTTCCCCTTCCCTTTGTAAACCCTTTCAAAAGGAAATTTCCTTCCCCAATCCACAACAAAAAAAATCACAGAATGAAATAACCAACTATCGTCCCATAGCGAAACTCTCTCATATACACAAACTCTTCAAAAGTATTTTGTATGAATCTCTAAACTTTCAACCACCACAAATCTCGTTGAATTCATGTCCTTTGCTTTCTCTACCCTAGAGAATGGTAACAAAATCGATGTAGTTGCAACCGTTCTTAGCAAGGCCTTCAATAAAATCTCTCATCGATTAATACTCGTACTCTTCAAATCGTTTTAGGTCAGCCCAATCGACTCCATTTTTGGCCAACTCTGGAGTTCCACAAGGCAGCTGCCTAGGTCCTCTTCTTTTTATGTTAACCATAAATGATCTTGACAGACCTTTGTTCGCCCTCTCCTAGAGTACGCCAGTCAAGTGCGGTCCTGATATCATCGTGTTCATATCACGGGAATCGAAAGCATTCAGCGCCGTATTCTTCAATTTAAACCACCTTGATCTTTATGAACGCAGAGATGGTGCCGACGAGAACTTCATTCATCGACTCTTTTCAGGTCACGTTGAATGCGCGTCCCTTCACAACTCGTCTCTTCTATCTACTAACCCACCACACCTCCTATGGAGCAAATGAACCAATCTCCCGTATGCTACGAAACATCAATTCAAACCCTACCGTCTGGGAATTTAACCGCACCACTCCCTGCCTCAAATCCGATCTCCTTCACCACTCCAACTGAACTTAATTATAAGTTTAAGTTTAATTTTAGTTTATTTAAGATTGTATAGCTTGTATTAAGCGGAATAAATGGTGGCTTTCGTCCCTACCAAAAAAATAAGCCGCTTCTTCCTTCTTAAAGAAATTACTGTGATACGGGTATCTTAGAGGTAAATAAAAACTAAACGAGGCCGAGAATACCTATATATAAGCTCCTATATCACTATCGCTTTAAGCTCGTCAATGTATATTTCATAAGTTAATGAAGATGGTCGATATGATTGAAGTTGCAAATACAAGTAACTCCAATTGAACTTTTCTAAGGATGTTATCTGCATACGAAATAATCATCTGCAGATCAACGTTTTCTCCATATAATGAACAGCTGAGACGCCCCTCATTTTCTGGCACACTTTCTGGTCAAGAATCAGATCAGATCAGATCAGAATCAATATCTACATCCGCATCCCGCTTTACCAGTTTTACGATATTATGAATTCAATGGCCTTATTTAAGGATCCATCTCCAGCAATAACTTTCTGAAAAAATGTCTATCTTTGTGAGAGGCTCAAACTGTTGACATTGGAACTATTCTAAAGGGTGACCATGTAAGAATGATGCGAAAAAAAATTTAAATAAAACAACGACGATGTGAGATATGAAATGGATTCTGGCTTTATTTTGAAGCCACGTTCATGCATTTATGTGTGTAATAGAGCCTCATTCAAATGGTCGCTTAGGCTTCGCCGGCAGTGCTTCAAGCGGTCGGTCCAATTGTTGATGACTCGGTCCAATATGTGCGGCGTTATTCCGGCAATATCTTGTCGAATGCTGGTAGGCTTGTCAGCGTAGACTTAGAACTTAACTTAGCCACAGAGAAAATGATCGAGTGGTGTCAGATCGTGGCTAATTAATGAATGCTCGCCATGAGATGACCCAGTCGCCAAATTTCTCCTTCACAAATTCGAACCACAGCTCGGATATATCGGTTAACATCACTCTATACTTGAGACCATTGACGGTAACGATGTCTCTTTCCTCATTTCGAAAGAAATATTATTATTATTATTAAAAATAACAATACACAATTACAAATTGTTACTAATATAAGAGTAAAGAGCAATTAGTAGCAGTGGCTTTTGGCTCTCGAAAGAAATAAGGTCCGGTGATGCCGCCATGCCATAAATTAAATCTATATTGAGGTCAGCGATACGGCACGAGCATTATGGGTCAGCAAACAATCATCTGGACGTGTTGCCATTATTTTGTTCTCCCGAAGCCTGATTTGGGATTATCTTTTTTGAAGTCACTTTGAAGTTTTGAACAAATTGTTTTACAATTTTTTGTAGCTCTAGTGCGCTGACTCATACTCGCTGCATAAGTTAATTCCATGACTGGTCCTTCCTCGTCTTTAGTTTTTCGACGCTTACTGCAGTCGCTAACCTCTTCGAACAATTTCGATGGTCGTCCTGATTTCTGCAGTTCCATTTATTCTTGAAATCGATTTTAAAAAACTTCAAAGCACTATTTTTAAAGGGAGAGCCAACAGCTAGTGTGGAAGTTTTCATTAAATTAAACACACATTCCTTGTGAAATCAATGTAGAATTGTATTGTTTAATAAAGTTCGGTCTATAGCAATTGTGAACGGAACACAATATCGTTCGTGTGACCACCATGGCTTTCGTTGCAACCGACTATCTGAAGGTCAAAATTATCGATGACTTTTTGAAGGAATAAGTGAGTCAATGGAGGCAATTTCAGTTTGGATGGAATATACCTTACTCTTCAAATAACCCGACAGGAAGAAGTTGCAAACCTTTGAGGGCAGTTAACTTCTCCCCTAACCGAAATAACGCGATCTTCATTGATTGATTGATGACTTGTGTGGGCGGAAGCATCATCATCCTGTTGAAACCAGAGATCGTCCAGGCCCAATTCATTCATTACACGATGCGGTAACCTTCTCCATTCACTTTAAATGTTTCTCCAGCCTCATCTTCTTACTTTTTGTAAAGGCAAACGATGCCGCCAATCCATAATCCGCATCATAAAGTGACTTTTTGGGATGCATTGGTTCATGGTGCAAGGCTCATTGGTTCACTTTATGGTGCGAATTATGAATTGACATCATCATTGGCCCGTACTTTTTTAAAGATGAATCTCGTATGGGTTTTCCGGTCCCCAGAAACGACAATTTTGTTTATTTGACTAGTTGACAAATCCGCAACGTTGTCTATGGTCCAAAAGCTTCAATTGTAATTTGGATTTTATAGGAGCAAATGAAGATCAACTTTTAAAATTCACCGTAAAGTGCCATAAGTGGGGCCCATTTGTTGACTTCGGCGACGCTGGTGGTGATGTTTTGTCGTGTACGTGCGGGCCGCGCATGCTGATATGGAGTTTGGCCCGGTATAACAAAAATGCGTTATTGCGTGGTAAACGACTTCATGACTAAAGTTGCCAAAGATTGTATGACATCTGTCAAAAAGATCAACCACGTTGAATTCAGTAAATGACAGCAATTGAGAGCAGGTGACAGCAATTGACAGCCAATATGTACACCATCTGTTGGCTCACCCTTGAATACTTTTTCGTTCAACTAGACATTTTTTAGTTTTCATAAGTTTTTGTACTAACATCGAAAACTGTTTATCTTTTGAACATATCATACAATTCCCTTCGAGAAAATATATGAATTGAAAATATCTGACGAATCCGCAAGACTAATAGCAAAACATTACTTAGCGGACATATTTCATAATCTTTGAAGAAAAACTCAGTTCCAAAGTAAACAGCACTTTTTCAAATTACAATAGATATTTCTGGTGAAGCCATCTATTGGCAATTACATGCGTCGTAAAGGTAGATTCTTCACTGATGCATTTGGACGAATAGAAGCGGAGATATTGTGCCTGAAGTGGCAGTATGTTTAAACAAACACAATATTTTCTAACAAATGTTGATCAAAATTAATACTCTTGTAGGCCTGCGGAAACATCACTGGCAAACACAGTATAAACGCAGAAAAAGAATTATTTTATATTTTGAAATATAGTACATACGAGTATGTCCATCCAGTTCCTTGATCAAAAGCTCTTTCTCTAAATTTCCAGTACACAAAAATACAATAGGCAGAGTAACAAGTATCACTTGCGAAAGCACCGAGAACAAAGATATGCACCTACAATGACTGGGTTTCGAGTCGACTTACAATGCGGCAAGAGGTAAGAGCGGAGGAATTTTTTTGAGATGAAACACAACAAACTCGTAATTAACCTTGAAGAATAACATGATTATACAGGGTGTTTTGTCTACTTCATTGTTGTTTTACTTTTGAGCAGTTTTATCATACACACACTCCTATGTGCGGTGGTGAGATCAGGGTGCAGGTATCTCGACCACGTAGTGGATATATGAGCAGTCACTTGCCACGGGTAGGGGGATAATTACAATGAGAAAACTTGGTTTGATTGCCTCGGAAAAAATCTATAATTCATCGATTTGTTCTACATCAAATCGTGATACAATGACGAAGACTTGCTGCCTGTTATCCGGACAGTTTGCTCATCTATCAAGCTGATTGGTATCGTTATGTCCAATAGATTGAACAATTTGGTATAAAATGTTTCTTGTGTTGGTGGAGTAGACCTTATGCCCCTAAAACATTAGCTTATCTTGCTTGGCAATGTAGTTTGACTGGATTTTAAAAAGGCCTTATATCCCTAAAGGATTTGACGATATATCATTACCGCCCGCTCTGTGTACAAATATTTTAAGGGTACTCAAATCCCCTGAGTGCGTACTAATTATAAAAAAAAAAACCCGCATACAATATTGATAGTTGTTTTGTTCCTGCAAGCCACTGGTTCCCTTGCGGTATAGCAATGTCCATGTTCGATTGATGGCGCCAGAAACCAACTAGTTTCTTTGGACAAGTATGATTGATTATTATTTAATTAACCTGCTTGTTTGGTGTTCTCAAGTTTTCTGAAACTGTCATGTTAGTTAGTTTCTTTTAATCCTGCTTACGATTGACGTCATAGACTTATGATTCTTCAGGAGTCGTAGAACGTTTTCTTGGTTTGGTGTTGGAGTATTTTTGCATATACTCACCATCAGGTGCTTTGGACTTCTCCCTCCGCGGCACTGGATATTATGTTTCTTGATTGACACACCTCGACATCTTCAGTAGGCAAGTGGCTAAGACTACAGCTCTTCGCCTTAAAGCGACTACAGAGTGGACAAATAAATATTTGGCTACGCTAATATTCTTGATATATTGTACTAGGAATCCTCCCAGAGAACATCGATTACACTATACCCCGACATTGGTTTGACTAAATCTAAACCTCTATTTCCGTCTTCTAAATCACTGGAAATTGTGGAGATTATAGAAGTTCTGTCATGACAGAAGAAAAACGTGATATCTGCAAAGGTTGTCCGCATCTATCCAGTCTCTGGACACAGTCTCACGAAATTCAAGCACCACCCTCGATTGCCTACCAATATCAAGACTGCCCTTGACAGAGCAGTTCAGCCTTCACTTAAGTTGGTTGCCAGGCCACAGAGACAAAAGTACAAACCTTAGGTGGACTGTCGGATCAACATGCATAGCGCATCCAGCAGATCTGGCCAAAGCTGGATCTGAATCGCTCTAATAGTTTGATCTTTCTAAAATGGAAACATTCCAGCGCCATCATAGGTGTCTCCACAAGACACTGCCTTATAGGAAAGCCTGCAAGAAGGCTTGGCGTCTTTACAAGTGGTTTCTGCAGAAGCTGCATGGACGAGGAGGAGGAAGAGACAATCTTCCACCTACTCTGCACATGTCCAGATCTCTCCCAAAGAAGGAAACTCCACTTAAGAGCTTTCTTCTACAATGACTTAAGCGATCTGGAGAATATAGACGTTAATAGTCTCCTACACTTCATCATAAGCTCAAATTGGTTCCACTGATATCACAATGGGCCAGATGGTCTAAATGGGATAGTCTTTCCAAAAGCCACTCTTACCTAACCTAACCTAACCATCAGGGACTCCAAATAAATAGTAAGCGGTGGTCCAAAATATTAAAGGCACCCTGTTTTCTGTTGCTTTATGGTTACATTTGGCCAGAACTAATTTCCGCCCTTTAATCCATCCCATAAATAGTTGAGTTGACTGTTTATTTAAAGGCTTGAACTGTTTTTGAGCAGCAAGGACAGGATTCCTTTAAGAATTTCTGCAAACTTCTCCCAGTATGGTTCCAGATCGTAATAAACGACAAAGTTCCAATCGTTTAAAGCCAAATTCACCATTCATAGAGCTTTAAGATGAAGTCCTAGTTGGGTTGGGAATTAGCTGACGTCTACTATTCGTTACTGATAGCAGCAGGCATACTAATGGGAATGACACTACCCTGAAGCCGTCCTATTTTTGTATGGTGGTTCGTTGTTTATTTGTTGTGCTATTTGTGGTTCGGGATGATGAGCCTCTCGCTCGCCGTTTGGTTCAAGTTGTAGATTCGTTGTTTAGTGGAACAGGAGCAAATTTGTACACTGCTCGCCGCATGATTCCGTTTGCCATTTTCACGTCTGCTACCTACCTTGGCCGTGTTTGCCGATGTATGTTTCGATGACCCAACCTTGTGGCTACTTACTCGTATATGGTGGAGTGTTATCTTCTTTGATTTTAAATGTACATTCATCCTGTGTTATTTCAATTTAACCCGCTATTGTTATTCGCTTCGTACTACCTCCCATTGGAGGCTATTTCTCTGAGACTTAGCACGGCGTTGATGTTGGTATATCTAAACTACTCTTAAGCACCAACATTGGTTATTAGCGAAGGCTACTGTAAATACTGAAATAAATTCGGCAAAAATAGAAAAAGAAAATAATTTTAAAATTCATATATAGGAGGTTCGTGTTCATATTTCAAGGACTGTGTTGTTCAAAGTCTGCTCTCCGTAACCCTAAAAATATGGAGTATACACGTATGATTTATTGAGTATACATATACACGTTCATGACACAACATGTACACTCATTTACAGAAACTCTAATCACAATGATAAAAAATATACGAGTACATCCTCTTTCGACAGTCTCATTGTCTCCTTTGAATTATTGCATATGTGCCTTTTGTTAGAACATGACAATGGCATGGTAATTTTGATTAACATACATACGAGTATGCCTATGTGTGTATCGTACTTGCCATTTCGTTTTCCTCTCAAAATCCCATCATACAATATTAATAAATGCAAACACCTAATGCCACAGTTCATATTTCTCATTCAAAGCCTTTGATTGCTAAAGGGAATTGTCTCGACAAAGACACAATAAACTCGAATCTACCCCCTTTCGAACAACTTTTTAACAAATTGAGCCTCGTAATATTTTGTGCTTAAAAATTCAACCGAAGAAATATGACAGGCGGTTTTATTATCCTTCACAGTCTCCCTTAACACAGTAAGGCGTGAGTCAGCCTGCGCCCGAAACCTCTAAGGCACAGAGGATACATATTTTCTAATTTCATCTTAAGTGCAAATATCTTTTAACAAACCCAAACACAATGCCATCACTCAGGAAAATATAATATTTGTTTACGTTCTCTAAATTGAAAAGATCTTCATGGGCTATCCACATATGGATATGTTCGTGTGTCACATGGTGTAATTGTAGCAAACACATGCCAAACCAAAACCTACACCAAAGCTAAAGTATGGTAACCAAACGTTACATACCCGTATTGCGTCTATTTAAAATACCCCTGCCACTGAATGGTGATGCTGATGGTGTCCTTTTGAAGAGAGCATCTTGCTTCCAAGCACAAGGGGTTGCATTGTCAAGGACTTACATTCATTCGATCGGCTTTGTAAATGTTCCTCTGTGGTAACAAATAAAAGGACCTCTTTCACCATCATCGCCCTGTGTATCTGTACTCGAATGTTGCCGCAAATTAAATGAGTTGCGGTAATATTAAATGTGCGTAGCACGTACCAATCGACAAGACCGCAATATATAAAGCAAATCAGAGGCTTTCTAAAAGCCTTTGATTTAATTTGCCTCTATCCTTTCGCTTTTAACGTATATGTACCTACCACACCGCTCTGGCTTTTATTGCCGTCACTGTAAATGAAGTATTGAAAATGGAAAAAAAAGGAGGCGGCGGACAGGTGGTGAGTTTTAAACTAGTTTACCATGGCCTATGACGATGACGATGACGATGATGTTGTGCACAAAAGGAGTAGCTGGCTATGCTTGCTATTGAGTGGCAACATGCCCCATTCATGAACTTCAACAGGCCACAACAGTGGTACGATGAAGGAGGGCGTCTATTACATGAAGGCGCTTAAGAATAGAGGCCACAAAAAATTGAGATTTTATGAGGCGAGCAGTAGGTGGTTTTTATACCGACAATGTATGTTATGTGCACTCTAATAAATTGAGGCAAGACGTGTTTGCTCGTAATTAGGTTAGGTGGCTATCGTGGCTATCGTTGTTTATGAGCAATTTGTTAGTTCCTGGAATTGCGCTGGATTTGAACACGAAATTATTTTCTGATCTTAGTTGGAAGGGTGTTGCATTTAGAAAGAATAAGTGATACAGACTTAAGTGACCCACGTCGTAATATTTGTAGCATACGAGTAGTGTCGCCTGTCAATGACTTCATAATATTTATGTAATTAAAAGATAAATGCGCTCTCAAAATCGTTGAATATTGTTTGCATCTTCGCATATAATAGCCGACTGGTTGCTTGAATTCATGGAACGATAGTCCTGTGTAGATAAAACCCTAGTCTTTCCACTCTACGCATTAAGAGAGGGACCTACAGCTATTTGTGCGTAGTCAGGATGATTTTTTTATAAGCAAACGTTCTGACTTTGCTCCCGAGCCTAGAGAGCTAGCCAATAGAAATGAAACTTTACGTAGCTCAATAAACAGTTAACATGAGTATGTTCACCCTAGATTGAAAATATTTAAAAAAAAAATTATTGAAGAAGTTTTTGGGGAATATTTCTAGCTTCTTTAGAGCCTCAATAACTTCGACACACTATATAAACTCGACCAATAACAAATGCTCCACGACTGATGACACGTGCTAGCGAGACTCTGTAACACAACTAATTCCACACTCATACGAAGCCAGCCATGAATCTATGTGCCTATACTCGGATCTATAGTGCGGACACGAGATGGAGCGTCGGTATCCTGCGGGCGAGTTATGTTATTTGTCCAGCCCCTACAAATTTTTGTTCTCTATTCCATGTCTGTTGCCTTTGCGGTCCTCCGTCATGTCTCATTTTGCTCGTGCTGCCTCACAACGCCCTCTACTCTCTCCCGTTTCCTGTCGCTTTCTCGTTTCATCGGAGTTTTAGCATTCATAACGAAATGAGTGTTGAAGTGAAACAACTTTATTGGCTACGTAGAAGCACTATTAGTGTCCTTTATCGCACGATTTTGAATGTCATATAGTGGATGAAAAGGACTTGTATCATCGGAGTTCGTAACCACTTCCTGTTGCTTTTTCGTTTCATCGGAGTTCAGATTTATTACCCAACGAGCGCTAAAAAGTGTCTTTTAAAAAAATTTTTTTCTGTTTTACATTTTATCATTTCGGAACTGATCCCAAGCCTTAGAGTAATGCTAGGCGAATAAAACTATTATGTTATAGCGATCGCTGTGGGTACCTTAAGCACTTAAGCACAAACACTGATCTTATGATAATGGTCTTCAGATTTTAACGCCACTAAAGGTCACTACGATTTGACCAGTCACAAACTGCCGGTCATAGGTCCTGTTGAGTCCGTGGGAGTTTGGGCCCACCGGATTTTGGTTCGGGCCTGACTTGTGGATGTATCACGATGGTTGTGGTTTAAACCTAAAACGCAGGAAGGTTCTTCCAGTTGGTTTTGATCTGAACTGAAAAAGGTACTACGTGTCATCACCCTAAGATCTGTAAGAAGTTTTACATTGGTCTCGACTCATACCAAGGGTATCCTCAAGCTGTATCCTCAACGCAGTTCCGCTTTGGTATTACATTAATATATGCAAGCGATGGCAAGGCATATGTTTGCTACCATAAATGTATGGGCATTCAGTGAAATTATGTGTTACATAGACAGGGGTTCATCTTAAATAATAATGTCTCTGTGTAAGGTGTACACAGGGAAAGTTAAAGTAAAGCAAAGTTTTGAGTTGTGCTTGGTGAAAAAATGAATGAATGAGCTATACACCTGAAAACTCCCCATCTTAGCCTTAATGTCAACTGTTTGCTGTCTAGCGTTCTTATACTTACACGCGATTTGGTCCTAAGACTTTATGACTTGCTCGAATGGAAGACTGCCTGAACTTCCTTCATTCGTATCATTTCCAGCTTTTTTCCAGCTAGTTCTTGCCTTAGATACTTCCTTTTTGTATTTTTTGCTGTGAATTCACTGTGTTAGTGTCATATTTTTATTTTAGTACAAGGTATTATCCACAGGGCCATTGACTATTACCATTCCAGAGGGTTTACGTTCCAGATTTGTTGCCAAAAATGACGTGGTTACTGATTCACGAATCGAAACTGCAAATGCTGAGATTTTAATCAATCGAGAGCGATGATAAAGGGGAAACCTAACTACCTTTTTGCCTCTGTTTCGAACAGGCATAAATGGAAAAAGATTCCTTGCACTCCCTATATTTTACGAATTTCCATCGAATGCTTCCCATAGTAAACTGGTCTGGTAGGCAATGATCGTAGGTCTGATGCACTGAATTTATATATGTGGGGCTAAGTTCGCTTGATTGAACTGTGCATATTCCCATCGTAAAATCAATATGCCACAGACACCGTTTGGTATCGATGACTAACCTAACCTTCATGACTAATGTCCTTAATTGGTATACGAATTTCGCGAAACCAGTGAATCTAATGAGTAGAATTTGATATCCAATCTACGAATTACTATAATTGTCACAGCCCTGGTACTTGAAATGCTCCTTCATCAACTCTAATTGAACACCTTTGGTAAACACCCAGCCAACTCACAGATATTCGATATTGGAATTACTCCCAGAGGTCAGGTGTTTATATTGCGTATTTCTGGATCATCGATAAAAGCCACGAAACACTGAACATATTGCTTTGGTCATCGAACTTTAACAGTAATTTAGTACACCTATTCATTATGGGATAGGTAAATAACCTCTTTGTGAAAGTTTTTTTTTACAAGAGGTGTCTATGTCTATTAATAAAAATAATGACAGAGATTGAGTTTGAACTAAAAATGGTTATTCAGTATGGACATAGGGTTTTTCGGGCTGCTTTCAACGAGATGCATCTTGTTGATCAAATTTTGGACCACCACCATTAGGTTCTGAAGGCTGAATAGTTTGCTGGTTATCAGCGAACAATAAAAACTTAGCTTAAACCCATAGAAAGAAATCGAATGGCGTTAAATCGCACACCAAGCCTCATTTTCAGGGAGAAAAGTAAGACCCATGATGGCACTAGAGTAGAGACCACAAAGCAAACCGTGCACTGGTGTGGGTGTAATGCAGACCATGAGTCTATTCCGGATTTGGTCACCCATTTCGTCGACAGTTAGACAATGATTGTGCCTTTAGTTCCAGCTGGATCTTATACAGGTGTCGGAAGAAATCTTTTCAAAATATTGCCTTTACATTGTACGTGAAAGGCTGAACTATTGCCATCGACGCCGAGTTGACAATTCCGGATTTTCCGCCATACTGTCACTCCCAAACGGCGGCGGTTATGAGTTGTTAGCTTTGTGTAATTGATCCTTCAACCAATACTGAAGCTGTTCCCTTTAAGAAGCTAACTCGTCTGAATCAGTGCTGAAAGGTATTACCATTCATTTCTCCAATGAAGCTAAGTATTTGGGTAACATCTTTAAAAGCAAACTCTTTGGACTAAACAAGCCACACTAAAAATCAAAAAGGCGATGTTGGCTTTCAGGTAGTGTAAGGATGTCCTCGTCGCTTCATGAAGTTGTTACCGAGAAGGGTCCGCTGGACTTCTATGGCTATGTCAAGATCAATTATGTTCCATGAGTCGTTTTTTTTTAGTTTTCATGAAAATAGCTTTCCTAAACACTCCTGAATCTGCTGCTGTCACTGTGATGAATCTTCTTCTTCTCCATATTAATATCGTGGGCTGCGCTCCCAAAGCCAACTCCTATATACAAAGAAAAAGAATCTACATAATGTAGTCCGATCTTTACTAATTGCTCTAAAGCCGTAATAGGATGCGTCACCAGTGTCCTTTTAGAAGACGACAACGTTAGATTTCACTCTTCATTAGCAAAACGTGCGTCTGTATACGCAATACTGATGGCAAGAAACTGCATAAGCACTCGTATATTGTGAAGAAACGCTTCGAATTTGTTGGAACAGGCTTCTTCGTGATAGATAAAAAAAACACTGGTGTCAAATGTTTGGTAGTAATCGCAATTCAAGTCTGAAGCAAACTGCGCTAAGCAAAATGGAATCAGAAAGACGCGAAGAAGGGCAATGAGTGCTGTGGAGCGAGTATACTCAGTTGTGCACTATACTAGAGAAGTACATGGTAGACCAAATCCTGTTCTGCGAGAAAAAACTCTCATACGAAAGTTCAATGATGTATTTTCTAAAGGACCCACAACCCGGCATCGAATTGAAACCGTCCATGAAGCCTGTAAATCAGCGGGAGAGTTCCGCTAGCTAAGCGACACAAGATTAATGAGCTCATCAAGGATATGAGCGAAAGAGACGTAATAGAAATATCTAAAAGCCCACAAGCTGCACCGATCGTCCTAATCAAAAATGAGGACTACCGGAAGATCATCGAAGTTACTAAAACAGATTCTAACCCATTACTCAGAACGGAAGAGCTCTTCTTAACGCTGGCAGACTCAAAATGATTTTCGACCCTAGATCTCTAAAGCCGTTATTGGCAGGTTGAAATGGACTCCAACGACGAAGAAAGGAAGACTTTCACTTGTGGCACATGAGTTGAGGCAATTTAATGATATACTAGACTATGCAATGCTCCGGCGACGTTCGATAAGGTAATGGACGAAGCGATGCTAGAACTCTCATGGCCGACGGCCCTGATGTACCTTGATGACATCATTGTTTATTCTGAAATATTTGAGGAACATCATACCAATATGGAAGCGGTACTAAGTCGACTTCAAGCTGCTAACTTAAAGCTGAGCCCGGATAAGTGTAATTTGTTTGAGTTAGTTAGGGCATGTCGTTTCGTCGAATGGGCTTACCATAGAGACGAAGAAAATAAGTGCAGTTACTGAGCGGCTAATAAGTTCGGGGCATTCTAGGATTATGCTTTTCTTATCGACGGTTCATCAAACTGTTTTCAAGTACACAAAACCCAGAGTTATCCGAAGAAAAACGGCGATTTAGTTGGAATGAGGATAGCGAGTGAGCTTTTGGCAGAAAAGAAAAGCTAACTATGGCCCTTATCTTGTGATGTCCTTGCAAAGACAGGCAGTTTATTTTAGATACTTAAGCACCAAATGTAGCAATCCCGAATATTTTAGTCGCACTTTTACCAGAGCACAGACGAATTACTGCTTGGCGACAAGTGAATTTGCTAGCAGTCCATTCATCACTTTCAGCACTACATCTTCGGTCGAGGATTTTGCACCGAATCCATCACGCTTCCATCCGATGGGTGTGGAACTTCAAGCAACCAAATGGCCAGGTAGCTGGAAAGACTGCAGCAATACGATTTTAAGATTGTACATCGACCTGTGGGGCCTGCAAATACTGCATCAAAGCCGAGGTAAAAGAAAACGTGTAATCAATGTCAAATCCTACACTTGGAAAGCAGTAACAGTTTAGTAAAATTATCGAGTAGATGCCAGAAGAGCAACTGCCTAGGAAGGAAGAGATTCTATATGAGTACTCCAAGGTAAAAAGTTGTTGCTCCATGTTTCAACAGCTTTAAATAGTAAAAGGAATACTGAGTCGGGTATGGGAAATACCAAGAAAGCAGATTCCAGGAATACTTTCGCATCTTCACGATAGTCCAGCAGGGGGCACTTAAGTTACAGAAGCCAAGCCAAAACTATATACTTCTGGCTTGGATGAACAATTCATGATGTTAAGCTTTGGTGTCAAAACTCCAAAACCTAAAGTGGTAATTGAACAACTAATTAAGAACGTCTTTTGCAGATTTGGAGTCGCACGCATAATCCATTCGGACGAAGGCAGGAGCTTCGTGTTGGAAACACTTAAAAACGCAATGGAGTGACTGGGCAGTTAAGAATCACTCCTACGCCCTCAGTCATATGGAATTGTTGAACACTTCAACCGTATGCTGTTGGACTATCCAGCAAAGTTCACTAACCCCCAGAAAACATATTGGGATCTTTGGTTACAATCAGTCTTAATGGCCTGTCAACTGGATTATTTCGAGCTATTTCGAGGAAGTTTCAAACACAAGAATCCGATTTACCTCCCACTACCTTAACGTCGTCCAGGGACTTTCCGTCTGCGTCCACGATGATTATACTTGACGTTTTAAGCACATTTCTTTTCCACTGCCAGCCATCTGGCCACTTGCTTTCGGATTTTTTTAGTGGACACTTCGACTTAACACCACTCATCGCATTCATTCGATTTTCATATTTTAATTAGTTTGTCTTACTAGCAATAAATTAATTTATAATATTTAAATAAAATAGTTAATTACCTAAAACCACATTCGTCGTATTATTTACCTTCAGGTCCTGGGTCAGTTGAATTTTGTACGGATGCAGGCCCAAGTCAGGACACAAAATTCGCAAAGTTGGGGTCTGCGAAAGGCCGTGTTCTTGTGAGCGATGCGAAAATGACTGCCCCGGGTTCTCCTGCACACTCTCACGGACAGCGGCGATGTTTCCGGCAGATCTTGCGCTTCGTCGGCGTACGGGTGTTGGCTTATAGTGGACTCAATTGCAATCTGTGCGGACGTGTTTTTCTTTTTCTCCCATACACCGAGTTCAGTTATTTTTTCCACTTTTTTTTCAAAGCCCCGTAAACTTCCGACTCAGTATATTTCACGTCGTTGTTCGTCCACCTAATTCTGGTCTGCGGATTCCTCAAATTCAACTGTGCCAGTTTTGACGCCAAAAACAAACAAAAATTGTTGGTCCACCTAATTTAACCTCAATAAACAAATAATGGAAAAGTGCTGGGCTAGTGTTTTGTGCTCAATTGTTGACGCCAACGCCGAATGGGTAGCATGCAATGGTCTCTGTGGAAAATCATTCCATTCCATATGCATCGGACTTACCCGAAAATCCGGGTCGTCCTACCTCACGGAATATTGCAGTCTCTTCAATTTATACTGCGACGAGTGCAAGGAGATCACCTTGGCTCACGTTATGCTGGCCATTAAATGCAACAACGAGTCTATTAATGCGATACTAACCGAGAATGGTCATATTAGCAGAACTTTTCTTCACAGAATAGAAAAGATTGAAGACTCAATAAACTGCATTGACAGTTACAAGTCCACAGGAAGAATGATCGAAATGCAACTGGCAGCGATCAAAAATCTGTCGAAAAACAAATTTAACCACGACAACGACAGCGAAGTGATCAAATATCACTTCGATGGAATAAAACCTCCTTAAATCCAACGAACTCACACACATAAACGACTCTATCAATCTTCTGCGTACTGATCTCGACTTGCTTTTTCAATCCTCCTCTAAAACAACACATCACACCCGCATCCATCAGATTCTACGCTCGATGACCTGACCCTAAAAATGATTAACGTTAGCGAGGAACTCATAGCAACTCAGTTGACCGTTGCCCTTTAAGGAAGTGAGATTGGCTTCCCACAAAATCGATGGAGTACTCGATCAAATTCTATTCCAGGCTAGTTCCCCGTACAATATCTCAATTCATAATGAATTAATAGACACGGAGTCTCACATGCCATCATTTTCAAATACTCCACCCTAACAACGGAAACCGAAACCGTTTTGCCTTCATCAACTAGTATCCCGTCCACCGCCGCTCCACGCAAACTGCTCAAACAATTCGGAACTTCAGGGACCCCCTCCGAATGGAAAACAGACTCGAACAGCTGAAAAAGGGAAACCATATGGCATTCTTCGTTAAAGGAGCTCCTCAACACGCTTATGTTTCTTGGGTGCGGAATTTCTTTTACCGAAGTTATGCTATCATGATTAGCGAGTGCCAGATGATTTCTCCTGCTGACTCCAATAGTTCCTGCAGCTTCAAAATCAACATCCCAACCAAATATTCGTGGTATTCGTGGTTGTTCCCTACTAAGGCTACTAAACTTGGGAAGATAAATATCACCAAATGCTCTGGCGAACAGAAAACCCGCAACAATTTTATCATTTGCACATGTTGTTGAACGCTATGTCCATCCATGGCGATCTGGCAAAACAGCCTATATAAAGTGCCTATTGGAAGACTCTGCGCTTGCATTAATTTTAGTTGAATAGCCCTTTAGAAGAAGGGATGCAGAATGATGAAGAATTTCGAATGATTTTACCCAACGATCAAGCACTTTTTTTTTATCATTGGGACACTGTAATAATTTCGGAGTTTACCCAATATTCAACTAAAATAAGCCCTTCACTGGTACCCACACACACAATTAGGTAAAACGCCGTTTTGTAAGCTCAGTTCAATAAAAATGAAATTTGTAAAAACTGTGGAATGAATATAAAATGTCTGAATCCATAGGATTCTTTGGATTTAACACAATATTTAAAAAACTGGAAACAATTTTTGTACACATCATGCCGCATTGTAGGAAGAATTAGAATCCCAAACATCCAAATATAGCAATCTGTCGAATTTTGGAAAAACCATTAAAAGCATTCCAAAGAGTATATATATCCTTAGAGGATGAGGTAAAAGAAAAAAAGCAACTACCACAAAAATGTGGTTTGATTTTGCCAGAAGATTAAAAATCCCTTTTTGGGTGACTATAAAACGAAGTGTACTATCGGCTGAAAGTAAAATCCTTCTATGGTCTCCGATAATGGATGCAGAAACCTGAAATAGAAATTTCTTGAAAAATCTCATTGATTCTACCAAAAAAATAATGGTAAGGAGGTGGTTTTTCTATACAAACTCAAGTTTTAATCTTGTGAATAAAGTTTTTTTTTTTTGTTTTTGAGCAAACTTTAAGTAAATTTTCAGAGAATATCTGCAGATACAGCGAAAGATAACTTGAAAAATAGATTCACTAATCCATAGGCATAATTTATTCTATTAAAAGGCGGAATTGTACCTTTTCTACCTGCCTACCAATCCTTTCCTAATGTAAGGCACATATTTCCAAAATATTCCCTCAGTCAAATATTCTTCACCTGCTGGGCCTTTTTCTGCGCCTCTAGATGATTTGCAATTTAATCAGCTTGCCAATGCCAGTCACGTTCACCTATATCAAAATCTAATTCTATCGCATGCCCAACAAGAAGGCAAATGCTAAACTATACTCGTATCTTAGATACGCCGTTTTTACAGTTCGTTTTGCACAACGTTCCAGTTTTAAAGCTTATGTAGGAATATAAAAAGGCCATGACTATTAAAGAACGGAAGTTGCCCACTCATAACATTTTTACTTCTAAGGACCATGCTTTCACCAGAATTCTGATTTTTTTTTTTCACTCCTTTTAAATAAAAAAGAAAAAAACAAGGAGAAAGAATAAAAGGTCCCCTTCGCTTAAGCTTTGGCGTAACCATTAATAAGCACACGACATAAAAGGTTTCTTCTTTCCGTCCTTATGTAACATTTGTTCCTGCCCTGTGATGTCCTTGCATAATTTTGTCGTAAAAATTATGTCCTATAACTCTAAAGCCATAAAGGATACACAGTCTTACGGAAATGACCGTGGTAGGTTTCTTATGCCTGGCAATTGAAAGAATCACAATGATGCATAATTTACCAACGTGGCCATTCTTGTGGAAATTATCTTTTCGGAAACAACTTCTTTTCCAGGAATATAGCCAGACGATGACGGTAGAAAGGTATGGATAATTTTTTTTGTCCTTTATGCTCGAATGTATAATACGCATGGTGAGGACTTTCAAAGGAGAAGTCAATTCTAACAATGATTTATTACGAGCTTTAGATTCATACAATTAAAGAACGAATGAAGAGGGCTAAAGTACCTATACTCGTAGATATAAGTAAAGATCAAGACACTAAAGCAGAATAGTGAGGCAAAAATTCATTTTGCTTGTTGGAATTGAATTTTTCTTGGGAAGAATTTGTTTTTAAAATTTAAGGCTGATATATGACAATTTAAACACAATTCAAAAATATTTTTATTCTCACTTTCCTTGGTTCAAAATGTAAACGGAAGCCGAAAGCAATTCTTCGTCATCATTTTGACGTTTTTGTGATAGTTAGTCTATGCATAAAGAAAATATCTTTGCCTTTTTTATGGCAAGTTCGCCCTTCGAAAGACGTGATGGTTCCGAGATTAGTTAGCGTCTCCTAAATAATCCAAAAAAATTAGATTGAATCGGCTTTGATACCTACTGCATCCAAAATACTTTGAAAATTGTAAAGTTAAGCTATAGCCAAGTAAAGAGCATGTCTCATCTCATGCCCAAAATATGATTACTCTGCCGTCGACCCGTCTGTTGCATTTAATTTGTTCCTTAATAAGCTGCAATTTCATATATTGAATTGTAGTGTGAACAAATGTAAACGAAGTAACAAATTAAAGTGTCTCAAGCAATGGATGACACCCTCATTATTAAATAAAATAAAAAAGAAAAGACGAGTTTGCTTAATTATCAATAAACATCCGAATAATCACAGACTTAAGAATTATTACGAAAAGTTATGTAGAGAGGTCAAGATTGAAATACTGCTATGTAGAAATACATACTTTAGCAATAGATTGGCAAGAAACATTGGTAACTCGAAAGAGCAATGGCGAGTTGTTAATGAAATACTTAACAAAAATAGATCTTACACAGATATAAGTATTTCAAATAATAATTTAACTGTGTCTGAGCCTATAGAAGTTGCTAATTTATTTAATAAATTTTTTGCTGGTGTAGGTTCTTGTAACAGTGTTTCAAATGTCAGTCAACCTGACAACAGTCTTATACAAAGCAGTATTCAACCAGAGAGCTTTTTCTTTGATAAGTTTACACCGCTTGAAATTTATAAAATTATAATCTCACTTAAAACATCAAATAATCACTAGGGGCAAGGTCTGAACTATAGGGTGGGTGTTGGACTTCTTCGAAACCACAATCTCGCACGGCAGCCTTGGAAACTCGCGCCGTGTGAACAGGAGCGTTGTCATGAAGAAGCAACACGCCCGCTGCGAGTTTACCCCGTCTTTTCTTTTTAATTTCCTCCCGCAAATTATGCAAAGTGGAAGCGTAGGATGTGGCGTTGATGGTTTCACCTTTTTTTTTGTACTCAATGAGCAAGATTCCCTTTGAGTCCCAAAACACTGTGGCCATGAGCTTCCCGGCAGATGGAGTGACTTTGAACTTCTTCGGGGGTCTGTTCCTTTTTTATGCCACTGCATGGACTTTTGTTTGCTTTCAGGGTCATAGTGGTGGACCCATGTTTCGTCCCCAGTAACAATTCGATCCATAACACCGTCCGCGTTCTCACTACACATCTCCAAAAGCTCTCTACAGCATGCGATTCTCACTTTTTTCTGAGGCGCTGTGAGCGTTCGTGGCACCCACCTTGCACTGACCTTTGAAAGGTTAAGATGGTCATGAAGAATGGTGTGAATGGTACCAATTGAAAGCTTGGTGATCTCTGCCATCATTTTCACCTTTATTCGGGCATCCTCAAGAACAAGTTTTTCGACTTCTTTGATGCTTTCTCCCGTACAAGCAGTAGCCGGGGCGCCGGAGCGGGGGTCGTCTTCAATGCTCTCTCTGCCTCTCTTGAACTCACTTGACCACTTTTGCACAGTTGATAATGAAGGTGCGGAACCCTGGTAAACAGCCACCATCATTCATGAATAGTTTTTTGACTTTTTCCTTACTTAGTGAGAAATTTAATTACAGCGCGATGCTCAATTTTCACCATCATCGTCTCAGTTGCCATTATGATTCTGTTTAACTAGAGATAAAACGCGAATTAATAATCACATTTATATGAAATTTTACATGAATGCACTAAAATAATAGTATTACTTGTATTACTTGATAAATAAGTCAATTTATATATACAACCACAACTTCACCCCGATACCGAGAATATGTTGAACGCCCCTCGTAAAACATCCAATTCGTCGTCTTTTGATAATATTTCAAGTTTTGTATTAAAAAATATTGCGTTTCATATTTCTGATGTTTTATGTTTTATTTTTAATTTTTGTGTCCAAGAAGGGGTTTTTCCTGAGTCTCTGAAAACAGCTGTAGTATTACCATTGCATAAAAAAGGTGACACAATGTCATTAAATAATTATCGTCCAATTTCCATTTTATCCGTTTTTTCTAAGATTATTGAAAACGGAATTAAATCTAGAATATTATCATTCTTAGATAAAACTCATTCCTTTAATGATTCTCAGTTTGGTTTTAGAAGCGGTAGATCAACTGAAAGTGCTTTATTAAAACTATGTGGGGAAATCTATAACAGTTTGAATGGTTCTCAAATTCCTTCGACTTTATTTATTGACATAACCAATGCTTTCGATATGGTGAACCATACTCTGTTACTAAATAAATTATTTAATGCAGGTTTCAGGGGCTTCATTCATGACTGGTTTGCCTCTCATTTAAAAAAATCGTAAACAAGTGGTAAAGGTAAAAAATGTTTTTAGCTCACATAATTATTTAAATATAGGTGTTCCTCAGGGATCAGTCCTGGGCCCGATACTGTTTTTAATATATGTTAACTCGCTATTTATTCAACCTTTTAAGGGCAGAATCACGGCATTTGCTGATGATACCGCACTTTCCTATTCCAATAAGAGATTTTTTGATATGTTTGCCGATGTTAATTATGACCTAGATATACTACGACGATGGTTTAAGTCTCATAAACTGATCATCAGCAACAAAACGAAGTTTATGATATTTAATATCAAGGGTGTTGTATGCAGAGAGTTGCCTTTATATTATCACTCACCAAGCTGTTCTCGATTTTGTTTAGAAGATGCACATGGACATAATATATAATTTGATAGTCAGGTAAGCTGTAGTGATGGTTGCTTTTTAATTGAGCATGTTGACAGCTTTAAATACCTAGGTATTATATTAGACCATAAGTTTAGTTGGAAGGATCATACGTCATATTTGAAGCGGTATTTAAATGCAGTTGTAAGGCAATTATACCACCTTAGCATGTACTGTAAACTACCCATTTTAAAATCAAAACTGCAGTATGGAATTTCTTGCTGGGGAGGCACTTATTTTAATACAATAGAGCCACTGCTGATTAAACAGAAGCATGCCATAAGACTTTTGTGTAGAGTTAATCGCAGAAATCCCACTTTTGAGTTATTCAAATGTCTCGAACTTCTTCCTTAAAGGCACCTGTACTGCTACCAAGTTTTAAAGATATTTTTTGAAAATTCCAGGTACTATGATGTTAGAGTTCATGATAACCATAACCTGCGAGTCAATACCAGAAACTTCGCAAATGTTCCAACAATCCACAAAACACATTTTTCACGCTTTTATTATGTTACTGCTCCTCGTTTGTTTAATAATTTACCAGAAAAACTTAGGTGTGAGAGAGTGAAAACAGTATTCTTAAATAGTATAAAAAATGGCTTTTCTCGTTTAACCATTCTGAAATAGATGCTTTTTTGACACCAACGATGTAATTTTATTTTATGTTTCTTTTCTGTTTTTTTTAAAATGTATGTAATTGAATCTTTCATTTCCATTTTTTGTTTTCCCCATCAATAGATTTATGAATTTCATTTTATATATTTTAACTAATAGGTACATTCGCCTCTTGTCTTTTATTAGACAACAGAGTGTACAAAGCTATTTCATTCAAAAACTTTAAAGCTCAATATTAACCTGAATTACATTATACTTTATATTTAAGTTTCTTGATATGAAATAAAGAAAGAAGAAAAAGAAAAAAATATACCTAACTGAAAGCCGCTCAGCCTTATGGTGAACAATATTTAAGAAGTACTCGTACCCTCCAATGCTTCTTGAGATCAATATTCTCAAACAACATCCCGTAACAAAATAAAGAGATCGATATGGCCATGAGAGTTGATTTCTGGATTTGAGCTATGAGTATATGAAAACCCCCATTAAGGAAGGTATCCACGAGTTCCTCGAAAATATTTATAATGGGCCCACTACATAGATGAAGCCGAGGTATATTTATTAGTGGATATACCAGACGCCACAATCACAAAGAAATTACATCACACCACCAGCACCTTTGCCAATCACTCATCCCACGAACTTTCTTCGGCTCCCCCTGCATCAAGGGCTAATGGTCAGCTTCATCAATGCCATATACCAAAACCTTTGGTGCACGCAACTTCTACAAGGTGGCGCAAAATTAATCATCCAATTTTGTTTCTGAATTACTTTTTCACTAAATAAAACAAAAATGATTTTGAGTGATGGAAATCTTTACTTGGACCTTTACGAAACAATTGTAAGTGGAAAAGATGATATCCGCATGTTGATACGCATTTGAGCCCATTTTATAGCATTTTCCATGACTTTCCGCAAGATTTCCGGTGATAACTGTTCGCATTCCTGTCGAATATTCTCCTTAAGCGCTGCGATTGTCTGAGGCTTATTGGCATAAACCCGCGACTTCAAGTAGACCCAAAGAAAGAAATAAAATCGGGCGATCTTGCTAGCAATGTGACCAGGAAACGCTTCTTTCACAATATCCATTGTGGCTCATGCTGTGTGTGCAGTTGCACGGTTTTGTTGAAACCACATGTTCACCAAGCCCCGCGCATCCAATTCCGGCACTAATAAGTCGTTTATCATGGCCCTGCAGCGTTCGCCAGTAACAGTGACCGTATTGCCGAAACGAATATTTTGCTTATTGACGTAACCGCTTAAGTGAAAATGCGCCTCGTCGCTCACGATGATTTTCGACACAAAACCGTCCTCTTCGTTGTTGAGAATGAGGACAGTTTTACAGTAATTCACACGCGACTGACAATCGGAGGCATTAACTGATGCACTGTTTGCACTTTGTACGGTATCATGTATAAGTCTTTCACTAAAATTCGCTGTAGTGTCCGTCTGGTGATGCCCAATTGCGTGGCACATTGTTTGGTTGATCTTTCTTCGTTTTCAGCGACATCGCGATATTCTCGACCAAACGACAAGTCCGGTGGCGACCACGCCCTGCATGGTCTCCTGTGGTTCCACTCTGTTCGAATCCAGTAGCTAAACGCCGGAATGTTTGCCCAGTTGCCGCGACACGATTAGGAAATCGACGTCGAATTTCACGCTGCGCTATCACCACCGACCGATTATTGGTCAGAAACATCGACACAATTATTCTACGCTCTTGCGGAGATATCGGCTTCTCAAGAGAAAAATAAATGAAAGGGAAAAGTCTTAGATCGAAAAATGCCCAGATGGCAGTCCGGAAACAACATTTGGAAATTTTACCGGCAGGTAACACAAACATTTTAAGTCAACAACACCCTGACAGAAATATGTAGCGATAGGTAAGGAAATTAAACAGAAGTTTTAGTCTCAGTATCGGCTGTGTACTGAGAATATAGAAAATCCATTGCTTCAAGCTGTGGAACAGCAAGGATGACACTCCGCTATCAAACCGAACGAATCATTTAACCTAAAAGTCAAGACATCCGTTCACACAATTAAAACAGAGTCAAGATAGCAGTGCCTCAACGAAGGTATGGTAAGATTACCAGACGGCCTATCTTCTGAGTTGTTTAAGGCACCGGGGGACGACTTGCTAGAAATCATACCACTTTTTTTTCTTGAGATTTGCTGTGGGGAAAGTATGCCTAATAATCAGTGTCTTTTGCCCGATAAACCAAAAAGCACTTACATACTTACTTAGGGGTGAACCTGGTCATTATCTAATAACCCTCAATAGATCGCCCGGTCTTTAGATAACTGCCTCTAGTGGCGCACTCCAAGTCAGCTGAGGTCTTCTTCTACTTATGTGTGCCACCTAAGTTGAGGTCATCCTCTACTGCGATGCACCTCTGGGTTAAATTCAAATATTCTGGGGGCCAGAGCATTGGTATCCATTCCCTATACATGCCCAAGCTGTCGATCGTCGATGTCGTTATACACCTCGTATAGTTCGTCGTTGAATATTTTTCTCCAAAACCCGCCTTCCGTATTGCACACGGGACAAAATATTTTTCAAACAATTTTACTCTCGAAAGGACTGAGGATATCTCCATCTGTTTTCGCTAGAGTACAAGCTTTAGCTACATCTTACTACACTATTGCCTTTTAAGCCCAAAAGAAACAGCGATTGGCAAGAGTGATTCTTCGTTCTATTTCTGCTGATATGTTTTTGGAAGAATTTATAGAAGAGTTAAGGTAGACAAAGACCCTTACTACCTCGAAATTATAGGTATCGACTGTGACGTTCTGTCCAATTCGTCGATGTTGTGTGTTCCGTCCTGTTGACAGCGTACACTGGGTTTTGCTGCCCTCATTTACCTCTAAACATATTTTGGCATCTCCCAATTATGACAATATCACCAGCGTAGTAGTTGCACATACTTTTGAAAGATTGTGCGTCCAGTATATGGTGTCAAGGAAGATACATGAAAGCACGTCACCTTGTCTAAAACCTTTGTGGACCTCAAAGATGTCGATTAAGTCGTTACCGACTTTGCCGGAGCAGCGCGCGTTCTCAATAACCATTATGCACAAATAGACAACTTTGGCAGTAATACTATGACTACACATGGCGCCATACAGCTCGTCTCTATAAATGGTACCATATCTGGTCTTCAAATCTATGAGAAGATGGTGTGTATCGATTTGGACTTCTTGAGTTTTTTCCGGGATCCGGCGAAGTGTGAAAATGTGGTCGATTTTGGCTATTTTGGTCTGACACTACACTTAGAAGGGCCAATCTGGTTATTGTCAAAGGATTCCAGATGTAGCTCTTAAGATCTTGTATGCGATATTGTATGCCTCTACAGTTGGCGCAGTTAAGGGGGTCTCCTATTTTGTGGATAGGGGAAACACATTGAGATTCCATTCATCAGGCATACACTCTTCTAACAAGATCTGATAAGTGAGTTGGTGTATGCCCTCCACAAAGCCATTTCAGGCATACCTTGCCTTGTTCGATTTGAGGTTAGATATTGCTATCCTCAGTTCCTTTCAGTCAGGTGGACGGAAGTTTTGACTATCACCGATCAAGTTAAATAGTCGACTCTACCTGAAGGCAGCACCGACTGTGAATTGGGAAATCCTAATGCGTACATGTGCTGCAACAAAGTGGTGATCCGAGTCAGCATTAACGGACAATTCGGATGCCCACAATATTGAAGGCATGTATTTCGTCGATGGCAATGTGATCAATTTGATTTAGTATGCCATGGTCCGGAGCAGTGATGTTTCGTCCCTCCGGAAAGTGAACAAGTCTATGTTCGTTGCCAGACGTGGTATCATGTAAGCTATGCTTGTCTTCTTCCCTACCAGAGATGTCCTTCTTTCCTATCCTTGCATTTAAATCACCTAGAACGATTTAAACGTCATATTTCGTAAATTGCTAATATGTTCTTTAGTGGCGTCATGTTTGTCTTCCAAAGGGGCATGAGCTCATATTAGCCTTATGTTAGCGAATTTAGCCTTGATGCGGATTCTCATTCAGCATATTGCAAATCTGCATTTGAATAAGCGCTTTTTCTTGTCCCTATAGCAATCACCATAGCGTATGTTACAGTTTTAACATCGCATTTCCTAAATGGCGGTGATATCTGCGTTATAGCAGTCAAGTGCTTCTGCTAATTTTCCGTCTGCACGTGGCCTGTTTTATCCGAGGTCATTAGTGTAGGGTTGTGGGCCCTATGATGGAACAGGCTAGTATTACACTACTGTCCGAGCATTCCAAAAGAAAGAAGACTCTCTAAATTTAAACAAATACTGAGGTTTCAGTCTTCTTAACAACGCGTACAAGATCTTCTCTGTCATACTGTATAAACGTTTTTGCTAATCCATATTGTGCAAATTCTCGCCTATCTGCAGATCTGCTCAAGGTAGCGGAAGATGACTTTGTGAATAGTACGCACCAAATCATCTCTAAAATATGCTCGTACGAAAGCATTCTAGACGAGTGGGACCTCAGAATTGTATGCCCGATCCTGAAAAAAGCAGGGCCCCCAACATCGCCTATAAGATTTAGTATCTCCCATACCATGTTACAGCCCGATCAACCAATTGATTGGTCCTGGAAGTCACCATTGACAACATTTTTAATTGGCACTCACCACATTTTTGTCGGGTTTGAGACCTTCTATGACAGGATATGGTGTATCAGAGAGAATTGTACAAAGTTGTGTTCGTTTTAGAATCGATGCTAAACTTGTCCATTGGAAAAACTCGCTGATCTATGAAGATCGACAGTGAATTCACCGAGATTTCTGATGACAAAAACGGTTCCCGACAAGGCAATTCACTGTCATGTGAAGAGAGTATTGTGCGGAACTCACAAGCCACCACCAAATGCAAAATCTTTAAAAAGTCTTCACAGTACTTTTCGAAGTAGAACACAGTTTGAAGCTTGTGAAAGATGACATGCTGCCATCGAGAAAGATCAGTTAATATCGACGACTTTAGGAAAACACGACAATAGAAGGGAATACCTTCTAGGCAGTCAAGGACATTGTCGACCTAGACTTTGCACTAAATGTTAATAACGTCCTACATCTCAGTTTCTATTGCAAACATCTTCAATGCCAGCATTCATTCGATTGTGGTAGCACGTGCATCCAAGTCATTCTGCTGATTGAAAGAAGTTCCTTCGTTCTTTTACGATCCAGATGCATCCGGATCTGTGGTAACGTTAGTTACTTATCATTAAAGTTTCACTTGAATTTGTCTCATTTTCCGGCTTCAATTTTGCTAAGGGTAGATCTTCTCCAGTTTCGAAAAGAAAACTGAGTGTGCACAGATGCACATTCCTACTGAAGATTCACCAGAAATCCTACAAAATTCACAGTCAATTGTACCGTGAATCCTGGTATTATATGTGACACTTAAATTAAGGTGGAACATAAAAGAAGTTAGCGACGCTTCTCAAATTCCACTCACCCGATTTTCGAAATGCTCTTAAAAATATCAGACTAAATTCTTCTACGTATCTTTAAACAAAAAATACAACAACAACGAGCTCCTATAACACACTGAGGCACTACAAAATATCTCTACATCCTTGAAGTGACTTAGAATGTCAAATTACTCACGCATTTCAAGGCATCACACAGCCAAGGCAACATTTTTATGATGAACACCATTTCAAGAATGACAGTGACTTTTAATTGATGGGTCTGTACAGATTTGCTCATTTTTCTTAAAAAATTCGAGGAATCCTTGAACTTTTACCCGCTCAAAAAGATATAGGATGAACATGTATACACATATAAGTTGACAATGGTTGTCTCTTCATGGATTTTTGTAGCATTTCATTATCTGCCTAAGGCTGACGAAGCACAATGTATATTTGCAGACAAAAACCGCCACTGTACTTGAAAGCATTTTTGATGTTTTTTTTTTTTGTTAAAATGAGAATGAGTGCCAAAAACGCTGGGAGAAATCTTCCTCCAGAATAAACAATTGCACGTATACACTCGTATGTGTCCTTTTTTGTGTTTTTCTTGATATGTTTTTGGCCAAAAGAGAAAAGAATAACCTTCATGCCATCTCGTCCTGGATATACGGATACTTGTTCTTGTAGTCGTATTCCTATTCGTAGCTTGTGCGAAAGTCTGTTTAAAAGTGAAAACTTTTGAAGAAGCTGCCATTGTTGTGAGGAAATCCTGAAGGTCGGTGTCACCCTCTTTGTGTGCTCACACTTAAATCCGCCGCCACCTACTACTCGTATACGAGGATGTTCAAGTGTGAGAATTTTAATTTTACACGCATTTCTGACTGTGAAGATGTGCTTTTGTACAAAATCTTCTTCAACTCGGTTCGTCTAATTGCGGTCCGTAATAGTTAGGTTTGATTGCAAGTATACGCCTCGCCTGATGTCTCCCAGAACAATCTAATGCCTGGAGGGTTTTTTGTTCGTGAAAAGTAAATTCTTTAAGATTTTACTCAAAGAGACAACATTGTTGGATGTGTGTGAGGAACAAGTGGCCCCAGTGCCAAACAGGTCCTTAATAACATTTGTACTCAGTAAATATTAATTAACTCTGAACAGACAGACGGGGGAGTATGAGTATTACTACGTGCGCGAGTACGTGACATAGCAATGAAATTACGTCGCGTTTGCAATTAGTTTCGATTAGTCACATATAATTTCGTAACAAAAGAGGACATTCCTGTTTGCATGTGTCGATGTGATTTAAAAAAAAAAAAAGAAGTTACCCGTGGAGGTTAGATAGTCCTAGCAGTCATTTGCTTTTTATGTCGAATGCAAATAATTCTGTTTGTAAATATGAAGCTCACGTCCTTCAGAGTCATATCGAAAGTTACCATCACTTAGTACAAGGTGCACTGAGGACGAGTTACAGAGCCCAATCTGCATACTCGTATACTGCCATTGTCTGGCACATTTAAATGAAGTTCCGCAATAGGCGTTGCATGGCAAGTGCAATATATCCTTGTGTTAGGTGATAGTCAGAGGTGGGAACATTAAAGTTACTTCGGTCGTGTCTGTAATTCGCTCACTGTGCATGCTGGTATCGATGGACGTTACGATAAGAGCACTGCTGGATTTGGTTTGCTTAGCTGACCCCAATTATGCTGTCGGACGGAATTATTTTCCTTCGAATGACACCTCTACAGAAGGATGTGTACAGAGTACACGTATGATGATACATTTGGTACTTTGGTGCTACAAAATAGATTTCGATGTTATCACAAGACCTTAATGTGAGAGCTGACAGCAGAGTGTACATAATAAATGGAAATCGATGACTTGTAGATTTCTAGGGCTTCACCTTGCTGAGGCAGACGTATGTAGTTATTATTCTGGCTCTTACTGCTTATCTGGTATTCGAAGTCATCGTTGTTATGGGTATACCATTCGACTGATTGGTAGGTACAGTAATTACAGTCAAATACTTAGATGTTCACGATTGGATACCATAACGTACTGCAACGCCAATCTGATAATCACTTCAGTAAGGGAATGTAAGTACTAGGGTTAGATATTTATATTCGTTTAGGAATCGATTGACACCGTTCTGCTGTATGGTAATGGGAACTCATGGTAATATCCTTTTGAGAATGTGATACTCCATACGAGGGATTGTCCCATTTGGTTAACTTTGGACTGCTTGAAATACAATGTTAGACAATATGAGCCCTGTAATCATGCTCCTAGTAGCAACACTTCCTTTCTACTAATTGAATATGATTTTGCTTCCTTATCGAGTAATTTAAGTTTCAAGAATATTCGAGTACGGCATGTAGTTTTACAGATTTCAGGAAAAGCACCTATGGTGTGATTCTCAGCATCAACTAGAGGAGTTAGCTGAAATCTTTTTCTTTTCTTGCAAGGCAAAGTGTTGGTGTCCATACCACTTTACACATACCACCTCGATGTCGATATCGCTCTTAGTACAGGTTGTCATTGTATCTTTTCCTTCACTGACAGTGTGTGGAGATAGTACCGAATATCAATACAGAGAGAGACCTCATTCATTCATAACAAATTCCATGACGCTTTAGCCCTGAGCTATATCGATTTTTGAGTGCTTATGCCTTGGATGACGTATGAGTTTATAGAACAGCGTTAAAGAAGTTGCATGAAAGCGCGTCGTTAACCTTAAATTCGTTCTTGGTATTCAAGATCCCGCTGAGGTTCTGATCTCACTTGAGTGATCGGCCGCCATTCTGCAAGGTGTTATATACAATTTCAAATGCATTGGTTGCGTCTCCTTGTTTGAATAATTGCAATATCTTTACGAAGTCACTGTCATCTCTTGTAGCCTTAAGTAACTCATCAGATAGGCCGTCAGCTCCAGCAACTTAAATTTATATTAAGCTACCATTAACTACTCGATTGCCTCAGTATACCTTAACATGATCCTTTTACACTTTGATAAATGTTTCGATCTTTTCTCCTGCAATTGCATTGGAATCTCTTTATTTGAAGAGCATACGCGTGCCTTGGAAGTGGTAAATGCAGCCTTTATGCCGAAAATAGGATGACAACACGCACGCCAGGATAATTATATGGAATAGATGGTTAACCATGTATACAACACTTCTTTGCGAATGCATCACCTACTCGTATTCTAACCAAATGAGAAGGTACTGCGAGACTACACTTCAAAATCAGGTGGACAACATTAAAGGCCCTTTCGACAAAAAGGAGTTAGAGCTTGACACTTTTATCGCCTGAGTTCTTTCGACAACGTAGCACTATTGAAGATATGCGTAACTCGATCAAACTAATCACTGGTTCTGTGGATAAGAGCAACGCTGGTGAATAGAAAACTGATTGCAAGTGCGAAATTCTGACTTTATGTGATGGTGGGGGTTAACAGGGATTGATCGCACGGCGGCGTCCTTTCTCCAATGATATCTTTGTCGACTAACTGCTCTCTCAATGGATCTACTGTCTACGCTCGGGCATTTGCAGATGATGTATTGTCTAACAATTCAGGTTGTTCTTTTTACTAGAAGAAGGAAGCTGAGTTACAGAGGCTGTCTTGCCTCTGATCTAGATGCACGGGCGAATCTCCCTCCCCTCAATATTTATATCACAGAGTGCACTTTCAAAGGCATTTTTCGGTTAAAGATATTGGTGCTACAACATCGGTGCTACAACACCGGAGTTTTGGTGACCCTATGCGCCGATGGATGTTGGGTAGACCAATATCTTGAGTAGGCACTGAGACTGGTGACACCCAGTGTTCTAACTCTTTCCTACACATCTATTGTAATTGTTTTACCTCCAAGTGTTAACCATCGATGTCCATCTACACTCGACTTGCAAAACTTATAAGCACAGGTGCTGATCAACAGATAAAAATTTCAGCACTATAAATGGGACAACGGATGAATTCCCTCTTATCCGTGCTACTCCGACATATCTGGAGTTCAAGCCGGTAGGGATTTTCGAGACTAAGTCAGAGTCTTGGAAGGAGATGGTGGCGGATGAGTCCTTAATGGACCAACGACAGCTCTCTAACCGATTCTTCGTCCTAGGGGTATCTATAATGGGACTGGTCATCCAGGTTAGGGTTTCGGTTTAACTGCACGGAAAAGCAAACCACAGTTACGAAGCAAAAATAAGCCACAGATATGGATGGATCTACAACCATTGTAAATGAAACAAGGACAACTAACTTCGGATTTACATGTAGAATGTTAGGTGCCTTAATAAGCGACGTGCAGTCGAGTAGTTAGTGAAATTAGAACAATTTCACCAACCTAAAATGGTGGACCAGAGACAAAAAGACGTCATAAAAAGCAGAGGCTTTGGACTGCTGCAAAACAGATATTACCGTCAACCAAGATATGCAATCAGATGGGCCCGACAAAAAGGGGATGAAAAACTGCGATGTAATATGGTGATTGTTATCGACGGCGAAAGCAGCGCATATTTGGATGCGGTTTCGTTGTTAGAGGCAAACCTATGCAAGAAGTATTGAGTTTCCGGCATGTTAATGAGCGCCTCATTACAATCCGAATTAACTCTAAATTTACCAACATTAGCCATATATATGAGCGCACGCAGCTCCACAGGAGAAAGATAACGACACCGAATATAGCTCATATGAGCTACCGGATAAGACTTACGAGCAGTGCCCTAGCTATGTCATTAAAATTGTTCTCGGCGATTTGAATGCAAAGCTTGGAAAAGAGAGCATCTTTGGTATTACTGCCGGAAAGTAGAGCCAACACGATACCACCTCCGATTACGGATTCAGGCTAGACGACTTTGCGATTCCCACATTTCTATACCCATAACGGGACCCCTTGCGATTGGCGCAAGGCACTCCTCCAGTATTATGGATTTGCAAACGTTCCAAGGGACCAACATCGACTAGTACATTGTAGTAGTCAAGGTATGGTTGCAGATATCTCGAACATCGCTAAGCAAGCCAATACTGTGAAGAAGTTTGACGTCGGATAGCTACAATCGCAAGCGATCGCCAAATCCTTTCCCGATCTAGTCTCCCTTAATCTCTATGCCGCCAACATCAAGTTTAGACCAATGGCAATATTGCCAAAAAAGTACCATAGATGCCGCCTCTGTTGTGCTGGATTTCACTCGGCCACTACAAAGAAACCCCTGATCTGGCGAAGAGTGCCGGCAAGCACAAGCAGCTAAGCAAGGTGCATATAAAGTAGCGTTGCATATAAGTACTGGAGATGAAGAGGAGAGCCAAACGCCCGTTTGTCAAGATTAGAAGGAGCATGAGAAGCGCGCAGTTCAGGAAATTGAGAAATGATATTCCAAGATCTAGATCCGGTGGTACTCTCTGGTTTCTGGTCTTTAGTTTTTAACGTAAATACCTGTCGGGAAGACTTAAGTTTACGGGATGCCCATACATTTTTGGGAGCAAGGATACGCCTTGCCATCGCTCTCCGTCAATCCTTTGATACCTTTGAAGGCACAAGTTCCACCCTTGGTATGAGTCGAGGCTGACCTAAAAACTCTTACTGCTCTTAGGGTCACAGCACCCAGTACTTATTGCAACTCTACACTGGGCCGAAAGCCTTCCCGCGATTTTGGGTTTAAGCCACAGCCACAATGACGCTCCCACACGGAGACCTACCTCTAACAAGTCAGGCCCAAACCGAAATCCAGGGGGTTCCTGACTCCCATGGTACCGTGATTTAAGTCCTGGTAGGGGCTACCGGTGGTCCAGCCGCATACCCGACCTATGACTGACAACTTTCAACTGGTCAAATCGGTAGCGTCATCTGAAGATGTTTACGATAAGACCAGTACTTTGCTCTGTCCCCGCTTTTTAGTAGACAACGTCGTTAATGGGCGAAGCCTTGCCAATTGGGCGAGGGCCCCGAAATCGATACACACGATTTTAAGGCCGCGTAGGACAGGATCTATAGAGACGAGCTATATAGAGCAATATCTAATTTTGCCAGCCCGTCCCTTTGTTTAGGATGATGATGAAGAATGCACGCTGCACTACTAACGTCGGTAAAAAACTCACCGAGACAACTCACGATGCAATGCAATTTCTTCAACATTAATCTTGAAACAATAGTGCAAAACTCACGCACCAACACAAGAGGCACTATCTATCAAAAGTCCGCCCAATTACTCGCATACGCCGACGATATTGACAGCGTGACATCAGTGAAGCATTAGCGACCATTGAGGCGGAAGCGGCGAAGATGGGTTTAATACTCTCAGCAAGAAAGGACACCCAACACCGACGTATCGGACAGAATGTCGCCTTCGGCAGATATAACCTAGCCACCGCTATCAATTCAGACAACGACACCACCGCTGAGATCAAACAAAGAATAATTCTTGCCAATCGCATGCTTCATTGGGCTAAGAAGGCAATTGACTAGCAAAGTCCTCACTTGAACAACAAAAGTGATCCTATATGATCACACTGACAACCGTAGTCATGTCCTATGGCGCAGAGGAATAGACTTTATCAAAAATGGATGAGGGTGCTTTGTGAGGAAAATTCTTCGATAAGTGGTGGAGGAGATACAATGACGAACTGTACGGACATCAACTCAACGACTCAACCAGAAGAGTGATGGTCCAACGACTGAGGTGGCTGGGTAGAGCAGATGGACATAAATGGTCCGGTTTTCAATTCCACCCCCGAGGAATAGCGCAGTAAAGGAAGACCGCGACGCAGGTGGCGCATGCAAGTGGAAGTGGACCTCAGGCAACTTACCGTGCGAAACTGAAGGCAGCTAGTTGAAGATCGGGCTGGCTGGAGACGCTTGTTGGTTAAAGCCCAAGTCCATCCCAGATTCGCCACCTTAAGTAAGTATGCGCCGACTGTCTTTTGACCCTTGTCTAATTACAATAATATGCCACTTGTGCAGATGAAACCGGACCTAAGTATCCTGGCTTAAGTATCCTGGAATTTTTTTTTGTAAAAATTGAATTCGTAAAGCGAAAGATTGCTGCCTTGAAATTAGTTTCTACCAAGGAAATGTACAACAGGAAATAACACCTGGTTCTTAAGTGCAGTCATTATTCAAAAAAAAAAGAAGCAATTTCCCTGTTTGACTCAGCACAGATGTATGATAAGTCGGCCACTGTTACCATAAGCAGGAGTAAAATCTTCACAGTCGCTAAATCGATTCCTAATCTACAATACTTAGGAGTACACATATTCCAAAGTAACTTTGGTAATCCTTTATCTTAATGTTCAAATGCTTTTACGATACTTGACCTCTCCGTGTTCCATTAAAATCGCATTTACTTCATTGCAAGCATATTTATGAGCAAATCCCTAAATTAGTTAATTACCCAAGGTATACTCCCTTTGAAACCACAAGATCCAGTTTCGAACTTACTAAATCCAGAAGGGTAAACTACAAATTTTAGCAAATTCTAGCAAATCTAGCAAATTCTGGCAAATGCGTGTACTCGTATTACTGGCGAAATTAAGTATTTAGACGCGTATTTGTCTGTAGTCATTGCCAAGGACTGTACCAGTAAATAGCTCGCTAAAAAGGATATCCAGTGTGGTTCTAGGTTCCATGCATGAGCAGGAGTATGCTTCCGATTGTACGGATGTGCAATGGGTGGATAAATTACCAACAGTTTTCCGCATTTTGGTTCGGTCTTTGACTACAATGATATCCATTGTGTTAGTGCGGCTGCAGGCGAACATTCTGGTTTTCGTTGTCCTGGGTCATTGGCAAATGCATAACTCACACAAGCTCTAGCGTAGCGTAAAATTATGTTTTTCCTGTGTGGCGGGAAAGACTTTTCCATAAATTATTACCCATCTACAGAGAGTATAAGAGATACGAGTACTATGTTGTTTAGTCACATGTTCTGTTTATGCTTGGCCAAGTAAGAGTTACACAATAACTGCCATTCGTGGTGGGATGGTGAATGGTGATTCAGTGGTCATTTGTTCTAATGGTTTGGCTTATAATATAAAATATATTAGAAGCTTAACGATGAGGGAGTCGCTGAAGTCTAGTTGCGGCCTTAGAAAGGAAAACAAACAGACACAGAATGACAATAAAACACTTTTCCTTAAATAGAAATGAAATCGTGCGTAGGACTAAAAATGCACGCATTTGGGTAAGACAGATACTAAAACAGGATTGAAAATGCTTAGAGTTTACGATGACATATTTCTGTTGGAATCTTAAGTGAAGAAAATACAATTTAGCCACTCAAGAATGTTTTTTTTTTGACGCGGGCTCTTATAGAATATCAATAAAGCTACTAATACCCAGGAAATAAAACATTGCTACCTCTTTTACGAGGAAGATTGGATGGATTTCATGCAAATGATTTGAAGAAAATCGATTTCGTATCGCATTTAGTTGGGCGTAATGGAAAGGATAATTCCACAGATGGATGTTCGCAGTTTCGATTCTTGAAAAATAGTTTCTAATAATATGCACAGTTGCTACTTCATTTAACCTTTTTTCCAATTCCCCATCGCCATCATGTTAGCTATATTATTAAAATGTATCTGGAAAGTGTTATCCATGTTTCAGGATATAGAATGTAATGGGAGATGTTAAACGGCATTCGAAAAAGACGGCCCAAAATCCCGCCACTTGGACATCGAGGGAACAGTTCAACGAAATGATTGTTGCTTTGCGCTATGGGATACTTCCGGTAATTTTTCCACCATATTTCCAACATTTTAGCTCCTAAGCAATCAGGCTTTTGAAGAAAACACAGCTGCATCCCAGCGTTGCTAAATGTAACCGAGGATATAAATTAAACAACTTATTTTCTCTGCTTAAACAATTATTTTTATTTATTCAATTTCTTTTCTTTCTAATAATTCACCGCTTTGTCTTCTATGAAGACCTGTGATTGTCGCGATCAACCCAAGACTGACCTGAGCTCATTAAAATGCACCAGCACAACAGATCGCCAAAACTTTCCATTCATACGAACAGCGGTCAATGCAGATGCAGGTGGCCAAGTGTTCCGGAGCAAACAACTCGCTTACTCCAAACCGTAATCAGACAAACTAGCGGTTGTTATAGACGCTGGTGGCCAAGTAAACTAATTTGTTTACTCCAAACACACTTGTTCACATTAAATTGCGATCGCATTTACCGCAAACGTGTGCTAACTTATACTCCTTGGCATTGATAACGACGAGTTAACATTTTTAGTCCTGCTTGACTAAGCAGGATGAAAGCTCTAAGGCATTCGATACCGTTGACCACGCCACCTTATGTACTAGGCTCTTGAGGTTATAGGCTGATTTCATCCTATTTGATCAACATACTCCAAGCTGTTGAATCAACCAATACTCACTCCGACTTTGTACCTTCTATAAGCGGTGTCCCTCAGGGATCTATTTTGGGACCACTGTTGTTTTCCATGTAGAAACGTAACTGCATTGCCTTCGATAGTTAGGCGTTGCTTTATACATTTGTATGCCGATGATGTACAGCTCTAGACAAGCTGGCCACTAGGCCTTATCGAGAACACCGCTAGTTCTGTAAACGACGATCTCGCTGAAGTAGCACGCTGGTCTCTGGTATTTTATTAAATCCATCGAAATCTAATTGTTTAGCAATTTCCAGAAAACCATTGGACTTATCCTATTTTCGCACTGTCAGCTTAAACAACTCTCCAATCGAGTACGTTGATACCGCTCGTAACCTTGGAGTTACCTGTAATCGTTGTTTAACCTGGGAAAAATCATATTAACATGATTGTTGGTAAATCCTATGGTATTCTTCGTGCACCGTGGACCACGCAATTTTTCACGCCTTTGGCTAACAGAATTATTATAGCGAAAACCCTTATCATGCTGTGAAATCTATTTGAAGTGTAACTACAATAGTAAACGGAAGCTTAATGTCGTCTTTAACTGTATTATCCGTTATATTTTTGGTTTGCGAAGGTATGACAAGGTCTCTAATTTTTCATCACGATGGTAAAGGGTTTTCCAATAGGGACTTGACAATTTTGAATTTAATTTGTGAACGCACTCTTTCACTAATCATCAAACTGTCACTGTCATTTTATTCAGTAAACTCAACATTTTCATCATGGTAAAGTACACGAACGAGCAACGTCTACAAATTATAAGAATTTCGGAGTCGGTGACTGCAACTTTAAGAGCGTTAACTCCAATTTTCGGTCGTAATTCTCGCCCTAGTAGACAGGCAATAACAAGTTTAGTGCAAAAATTTGAGTCCACATATTCGTTGTGTGATGTTGCCGTGTCAGCGACCAACCGAGTGTCGAAAATATCGCTGCTGTTTAGGCGTCCGTAGCAAACGATCCAAATCAGTCAATTCCACGGCGTTCTCAAGAATTGGGCATCGCTCAGATCACATTATTACGTATTTTGCGTAAGGATCTTGGTTTACACCCATACAAGATCAAGCTGACTCAAGAATTGAAGCCGATGGACCATTTGAAGCGACGTACGTTCTCCGATTGGGTTCTGGAGAAGATGCGCCAAGATACGCCAGTGACGAAGCTCATTTTTGGCTCAATGGGTTCGTCAATAAGCAAAATATGCGTTATTGGTCGGGTGAAAATCCACATGTGCTTCATGAATCCCCACTTCATCCACAAAAAATAACTGTTTGGTGCGGTTTGCATGCCGACGGCGTTATTGTGCCATATTTTTTCGTCAACGATAACGATCGTCACGTTACTGTGAATGGTCAGCGTCATAGCGCCATGATCACCAATTATTTTTGGCCCGAATTGGAAGATACGGACTTGGAAGACATGTGGTTTCAGCAGAATAGTGTCACAAGCCACACAGCACACGCTACAATCGATTTATTGAAGAGTAAGTATGGTGAGCGTGTTATCTCAAGACATGGGCCAGTCGATTGGCCGTTCGTGCGATTTAACGCCGCTTGACTATTTTCTGTGGGGCTACGTTAAGTCATTGGCTTATACCAACACGCCGATGACGTTGGAAGAGCTCTGTGCCAACATTGAACGCGAAATAGCGGCCGTTTCGGTCGAAATGTGTGTCCGAGTCGTTAAAATTTGGGTCCAAAGAATCGACCGCTGCAAACGTGCCCGCGGTGGCTATATGAATGAAGTCGAGTTCCATCAGTTCCGATAATAAAGTTTTTGAAATATCTCAAATGGTTTGCGTTTTATTTAAAAAAAAAGTTGTCAAATTCTTATTGGAAAACTCTATATTTGCTTTCATGTACGATATTGACCGTGCACTATTCTTTCCTTATTTTACTGTTGGGGTCGATAGAGTCCGCGGTCTTGATCTAATCGCACACCAGGTTGGTTGAGGTCCCTTACCACGTGAACCCGCTTTCTAAAAATATGTAAAGTCAAACGTAAGTCATATTACAGAAATTTGAAAAATAAATTAAATACTATTAAAAGTGCCAAAGACTGGTGGTTCTTTGCCAGATATAAGAGTACACCCGTAAGAAATACTATGTTTAAAGTTGACGCAAGCTTAGCAGCGAAAAATTACAAAGCCTCTTTCAATGAACTCCTGCACCCACCTTTACTGTCACCAGATATTTAATATGCAGGGCCGTGGAAATGCGAGGCATATTTAGATTCAGAATTTACGGTAGAAAATGTAAGAAAAGTTCTTGAAAAATTTATAAATAAAGCGTCAGGTGCAGATCGAATCCCTTATGTTATATTTACATATAAACGCTGAAGAAAAATTCCTAATCCTATCAAAATCGTATTTTAACATTTTAGAGAAGGGAACAGTCGAGGATAGCTTCCTTTAGACGATTATATAGTATCTCTGATCTGCAAAAAACATGATCCAAATGAGGTGCAATATTACAGTGGAATACGAGTAAACTTTGTGGAATACATTGCCTGGAATGATGCAAAGTCGTCTAATGAATTTCAAGCCGGATTTCAAAAGGGATACTCGACTATATGTCAGATAACATTTATAGCTTAACGTTATAGTCAAAATGAAAAATGCGGAAAAAATGAAAGTAAATACGAGTACAGTCGACTTTCGATAATTCGAAACTCAAGGGACTTTGCAAAAAATTCGAATTAACGAAAAATTTTCGAGTTCGAGCGAAGGACAAAAACGAAATAAGTATATACATATATACATACGCAACAAAAATTAGACACACTTTATTACAAAACACACACAGAATTGCATACGTACAATTTTTACTTAAGCCTTTTATTTTGTAAAGAAATCAGTCTTTTTTTTTCTGGTTCAATTACTTCCAGCGCCCTTGGTCAAGAGCATTGTCTAAGGCAACCAGTGCCGAGAATTCCTCGTCGTCCACTTCCGTTCTTAGTAGATATTGACGCAATGTACACAACAATGACTTTGCCTCCTTTGATGTGGCGGGGGGAATTGGTTCTGCTTCCGATTCTTCTTCATCCTCGCCTTCATTGTTGTGGCTTGAATTTGAAGCTGCCAGAATTTCGTCGTCACATAGAGCACCGCAGACTTCTACATCATCGTCAATATGTACAAAATCATCGAAAGTCACAGATTCGTCAAAGTTAGGAAGGAGGCTCCATCCATCCTGCGAGGTAGAATGATCCAG
>OX422141.1:12971104-13015775 GCA_949129095.1 Volucella bombylans
CCCTTTTATAAATTAATGAATGTGGCAGTGCAATGTTGGTCAAGATAATGACCATGGCCATGACTGTGACTCTTCTATCAACTCTCAACTTAACCAAATTCCACCATACCTTGTAAGATGCCGGCGCTCAGACTCGTTTTTGCTCACGTAGTTCAGGAACTGCTTTATCCCGGAATGCTTACCTCCATATTCTTCTTCGAAACAAGTATATAAGCTCGATTTCTGAAAGATTCTTGGTAAGACTGACACTAGTTTTCTGCATTTCGGTGATTAACGTTGAACTCCTTGGAACATTGAACAAATTTCAGCTTTGATGTTGATCCTGTACTGATCAACATGTGATTAATTTTATTGACAGTTTTTTTTCTAATCTTGAGGGAGGGAACTAACAAAATCTTTTCGCCCGACGTAAAATTTTCCAACGCCGAGTTGGTTACTTTATTTATTAAAAAAATATTTCCTTTTTTACTGATACATCTTCCAGTAGGGATAAATCCTAAATAGAAGTGTCAATTTTGACAAATTTTGTTACCTAACGATTCAGTGTCAGTAATGACAAATCTTCGTGAATAGGTATTGTAGTTCGCTGTTCGTAGTGTCGTTGCATAATTTGTCCGATATTCCAGTAATTTTAAGTAGAATGTTCACCACCAATTCGTCTAAAGTTTCAAAAGATCACAAAGCGTTCACTGAAGTTCTTCTTCAATAAGTCAATTGTGACACGTGGTTACGGGTGGTTCGTCCTATTGTAATCATATACCATCCAAGCCTTCTGGTTCCGATTTTTGTAATAAAAAAAATATGGGTAATATGGTGAGGGTGATCTCGATCTCTGATACCGACTCGCCGGCCTCTTCTTTCTTGAAGTACGGACGAATGACACCATCGTACTGTAGGACGAAGCGGGAGCGTTACTGGACATGATCTTTTCACCCAGTAATTGATCTATAAAAATTTTACTGTTGGCCCTGTGGTGTCAAGGAATCATTGGCTTTTACTTTTATAAAGATGAATATGGCGTTACTGGGAACGTTATCATAATATGATCGATAATTTTTTGACACCGAAATTGGATGTTTCAGCGCAGACTTACGAGTATATAGGGTTTTCCAATAAGGACTTGACAAATGTTTTTTTTAAATTAAACGCAAACCATTTGAGATATTTCAAAAACTTTATTATCGGAACTGATGGAACTCGACTTCGTTGATATGGCCACCGCGGGCACGTTTGCAGCGGTCGATTCGTTTGACCCAACTTTCAACGACTCGGCCAAACATTTCGGCCAAAACGGCCGCTATTTCGCGTTCAATGTTGGCTCTGAGCTCTTCCAACGTCGTCGGCGTGTTGGCATAAACCAATGACTTAACGTAGCCCCACAGAAAATAGTCAAGCGGCGTTAAATCGCACGAACGAGGCGGCCAATCGTCTTGAGATAACACGCTCACCATACTTACTCTTCAATAAATCGATTGTAGCGTGTGCTGTGTGGCTTGTGGCATCACATGTCGTCCATGTTCATATCTTCCAACTCGGGCCAAAAATAATCGGTGATCATAGCGCGATAACGCTGACCATTCACAGTAACGTGACGATCGTTATCGTCAGCAAAAAAATATGGCCCAATAACGCCGCCGGCATGCAAACCGCACCAAACAGTTATTTTTTTGTGGATGAAGCACATGTGGATTTTCACCCGACAAATAACGCATATTTTGCTTATTGACGAACCCACTAAGCCAAAAATGAGCTTCGTCACTGAAGATGATTTTGAGATGAAATTCATCATCTTGGCGCATCTTATCCAGAACCCAATCGGAGAACGTACGTCGCTTCAAATGGTCCATTGGCTTCAATTCTTGAGTCAGTTTGATCTTGTATGGGTGTAAACCAAGATTCTTACGCAAAATACGCCATAATGTGGTCTGAGCGATGCCCAATTCTTGAGAACGCTGTGGAATTGACTGATTTGGATCGTTTGCTATGGACGCCTGAACGGCAGCAATATTTTCTACACTTCTACACTGACACGGCAACACCACACAACGAATATGTAGACTCAAATTTTTGCACTAAACTTGTTATTGCCTGTCTACTAGGGCGAGAATTACGACCGAAAATTGGAGTTAAAGCTTTTAAAGTTGCAATCACCGACTCCGAAATTTTTATAATTTGCAGACGTTGCTCGTTCGTGTACTTTACCATGATGAAAATGTTGAGTTTACTGAATAAAATGACAGTGACAGTTTGATGAAAGAGTGCGTTCGAAAATTAAATTCAAAATTATCAAGTCCATATTGGAAAACCCTTTATGTGTGGGGATATCTAAAGGGCACGGTCTATGGCAACACCTCAGCGGCTTTAGTAGAACACTCATGGCGAAATTAATGAAGTACCTGTGGAAATATGTGAAAATGTAGCGAAAAATTTTGTAAAAAGAGCCCGAATTTGTAATGCTAACAGAAGAATTTATTCAGAAAATTAAAAATACAAGTTCGTTCTTCTAAATCTATATTGTCCTCTTCAAATTAATCCCCATCGACTGCAACACACTTATGCCAGCGCTTGATCCAATCCTCGAAACATTTTTTATATTCGGTTTTCGGTATGTCCATCAGTGTTTCCTGCGTTCCCCGTAGTGGTTTTTTAACTCGATTGAACAGAAAGAAGTCACAGGGAGCTGTGTCTATGGCTGTTGGATGGTATTTGTTGCATTTTCGTCAAAAGATTACGAATAATGATGGCACTGTGCGACGGTGCGTTATCATGGTGCAAAATCCACGAGTTTTCTGCCCACAATTCTGGTCTCTTTCGGCGAATTGCTCCAAGCAAACGTCTCATAACGCCCCAATAATACGAGTACTATTTGTTTACTGTCTGGCCTTCTGGCAAAAATTCATGATGCACTACACCGTTGTAATCCATGAAAACCGTCAGCATTGCCCTCTTATTTGACTGAAAACGACGTGGTTTTTTTGGTCTCGGCTCATTTGGTGAACGCCATTCACTTGTCTGATGTCTGGATTGCGTGTCGTACTCATAAAACCACGTCTCGTCTCCAATGATGATCATTTTGATTAATGTGGGATCGGATTCAGCTCGCAAATCATCTCTTTTGTGACGTCAACACGGTCTCTTTTTTGCATGAAATTGAGGTCTTTTGGCACCGACTTTGCTGCTACACGACGGAAACCTAAATCATTAACCAAAATCTCTTGACGGATCCATATGCAATGTTCAAGTCCTCCGCTATCTCTCTGTTAGTTAATTTGCGGCTATTGACCAACATTTCTTTTACACCAACAATGTTTTCGTCGGTTTTCGATGTCGATGGTCTGCCACTGCGTTCATAATCTTCGATTGACTCACGACCACTTTTGAACCGCTCGTGCTGAAACACTTTTCCAACATTTCCAACGTTCGCGTACCATTAAATCTGTTTTTTACGCAAAATGTAATACAAGTTCGTTGTTGCAAATTTAAATCCATTTCTAAAATTGTAAAAAATCACCAACACACACAGAAATAGATGTACTCTTGGCTACGTAACTTTTGGAAATGTCAAGCTATGACGCTAAGATTTAGAGGGAATGTCAACAACAGTTTTACCAACTTAACAAAAAAACAAATCAGAACAATGGGATCGCCACACGGTGGTTATTCTTTTTGATCAAGGTTGTATAACTCTAAACACTTGATAAAACATTTACCAGCTTCCCGACGAGCATCCTGTATTCCTTAGTCCTCTACAAAGTTTTGGATAAATGCTCAATTAAACCAACATAGATGTAAAGGCCACGTAGATTGCCTAAATGAACTACTCCCTAATTTGTAAAAATCTGCTCCTGAATAGATTTCCCAAAATGGCAACCCTTCATATCCGGAGAACAAATGAAGAAAATGGAAGAGATAAATAAAGTAAAAGATAAAAACCTTTGAATAATATTTCGAGCTTTCTCCTCAAAAACTTTTTAAGAATTTTTTTTTCTTTCGTTGCTCCTTGAGCGTTATTGTGTGTGAGTTGGTGTATAGGTCTGGACTGCTTAAGACGGAAACTTAAGAGAGAAGTTGCCATGAGTCCTTCAAAGTAATTTTGCCTTCGTAATGAAGATAGTTTTCCTTGACAAGGAAGATGTTGATGGAGATGATTACTACATAATACCGGGTATACTCGTACCTATAAGTGCCATCACAGGTCTTAGAAAGGATGCATGTGAATGCTGGTATAGTCTTGCAAGTAACCTTAGGCATGGTAGTAGCAAAAACATGAATTTTGGGTTTTCTCTAACCATTTTGTGGGTGCTGTATTTTTATTTTTATTTTTAACTTTTGGAAAAGGGTTTGGCATGACGGCAGAAAAACCGAAAACCCCCTTTCTCTCTGTGACAAGGACTAATTTGTCCTTTTTGACACTCGTTTGAGGTTTTTAAGAGGTCGGACTTGTTTGAAGCTTAATGATTCTTTTGACTTTGAAACGATGTAGTGTCGGTCTTTACCGGAAAAGATATTGAACAATCAAGAAATTTAAAGCGCTGAAGATGTCAGGGGTTTTCCTGGACTTTGATTTTGTTCAAGGATGTACGAGTAGTCTCTGAAGAATATTAATTGCAATGGAGAAAAGTAATTTATTTTTTGGTTAAAACTTTCGTACTTTTGTTTATCTTTGAGTGTATAGAACAAGGTGAGTTAGGTTTTGTCTCAAAAATGGTCCTTGGAGAACTTTGGCGAACTTCCGCCTGTGATTGCAAAAATGGTTTCCAGTCTAATTGGCTGTTTTTCTTCATACGTAGATAGGAAGACCAAATTTTTATTGGCGAAAAAAATGTCTTAAATCCAACAACTCATTAGTGGATTCGTGAAATTGGCAAAGTTTATAAGGCTTCTATGATATTTTGTCATAAAAAGATATCCTGCGCCTTGTCTCAAGACGTTAAAATTTCTCCAAAAGTATGTGAGTGGCGTTTATAGCACGACATATTAAGAAAGAAAATAGTTCTTTACGCTGAAAGGATGGATTAAGAGTTATTCTGGACTTGTTACCTGTTGGAGTTGTTTATTTGTTTATTAGACTGGTGCTAACCAACTTTCGAAGTAAAGGGTGTTTTTATAGAGGTTTGGTTTTTAAACTGACAGCAATGTTTCTACAGATTGTCGATTTGACAGTTGAAAGTTCATTTGTATTTAGTACGTTTTGCGTGAATAGACTAACGTCAGAACAAAGGGTGTAAATTGTGCAAACTTATTTTGAAAGCCATGGTTTGTTTCGTCAAACTTATAGTGCTCTACGTCTATTTCACGGTCGATATAATCTTCCATCTGAGCAACTTATTCGGAACACGATGAATCGTTTTCGCACCACGTACTCTCTAGTGGATAATACGCATCTCCAACGACGAAAAACAGTGCGAACTGAAGGATTTGTTGCTGTTGTGGAGCGCAGTGTTGAGGACAGCACAGCAATTGGAGCTATGTCCATCCACTTTGTGGAAGATTTTACGGAAAGATCTTGGCTTAAAAGCTTATAAAATCCAGCTGTGCAAGAGTTGAAACCGCGTGACCATTATACTCGTATTATTTGTGCTTAAAACTCTACAACAGCCAAATCTACGTGTCAGTGTTATGCCTTCACACGCAGAATTTTTCTGTCTGAGTTCCAATTACACAACTGAAAAACTTGAAAGACTTGTTCATGGGCAGGATTCGAACCTAGACCCCTCCGAGTGAGAAGCGATTGCTAGTACCACTACACCACGGCCACCCCTAATGTAAACAAGCGAAGTTGCCGAGTTTGGAGTGGAGAAAACCCAGAAGCCTTTGTCGAGAGGCCCTTACAACCATTAAAACTCACTGTTTGGTGTGTTTTATGGGCTGGTGGAATCATCGGCCCATATTTCTTTAAGGACGATGCAGGCCATTGTTACCGACAATGGAGAGCGCTACAGAAACATGATTTCCGAGTTCTTCGTTCATCAGTTGAATGGCATTGACATGACAGAGCTTTGGTTTCAACAACATGGTACAACATGCCACACGGCGCGCGACATAATCAATTTATTGCGGAAAACATTTGCTGGGTGCATAATTTCGCGTAATGTACCTATGAACTTGCCTCCACGATTCAGTGATGCCACGCCTTTAGATCACTTTCTATAGGGGTATGTGAAGTCATTAGTCTACGCCGATAAACCAGAGACGTTGAACGATTTAAGTTTCCGACAAGAAGAAACAATGCTCGGCAGAACTTCTGCCGCAACATCAAATTCAGCAGCGACGCCAGAACGTGTAGCTCATATCCAAGACGAAATTACGCAGAATCTACCTAAGTCAATTAGTGAGATTGCAGCTCCTAATCGAATTAAGAAATTAACAATGCAGGCTATTTTCAAAGAGAAATTAAAGTTCCACCGTACAAAATATAAATCATCCAGGGAAAGTGGCTATATTTTGCGAGAAATTTACACAAGAACAATGGTGGAATGTGTTTGAACACCAAAAACCGTTGGAAACATGCTCTTCACCGGCGAACACGTTTATTTCGATAGCTATGTGAATGCATTACCAGTGTTTTAACAACCCTTGACGACGCAAAGTGCGGTGTGTAATTTCTGCCTGGGGTATAATTGGCTTTTACTTTTTTTAAACAGAGAGCAGTGAATATTGCCGAATGAATAACGACTTTTTCTTGTTGCTCTACCTGGAAAACATTTACTCTACTCTACTCTACTTCAGCAAGATGATACCGCTTCCCACACAGCAGAAGTCCCAATGAGGAAATTGAAAAAAAATTTTCCGAGTAAACTCATTAATATTTATGGAGACATTCATTTGCTTCCTGGATCGCCGTACTTCACACCATGCGACTTATTTTATGGAGAAACCTCAAGTCGAAAATTTGTAATAAAAATCTTCCTGCCATTCAGACCCTACAGGAAAATATCTGCCATGAAGTTGCAGCCATTCTACTTACACTTTGATAGCGAATATTTGTGAATGTGATCGTCCGGCTGCAAGAATGTCTTGCAAGAGCAATTTGTAACTATCCGCAATGGGTGTGCACCCATGGATTACGCCAAGAACTTCTTTATAAAGAGAACTTGTAGTGTCCTCCTACAGTTTTTCAGGTTTAGCTTGAAAGGTTCTGGTAAAGCTAAGAAAAAAAAAAGTGTGTCAGTTGGAGTTATATCCCTTTTCTGCCGAGCAAGAAAGTGTTGAACAAATCACATATACTTAAGTGAATTGGAAGAAAGTTACAGGACATTATCCAAAAGCTTCAATTAATGCTCCAAGCTAAATTTACATATTTCTGTTAACACGGATTTCGTGTCCACATTTCAGCTTGCTTTGGAACATTAGCTCTTGGATTGTGTCCAGTAACTTTGTTTCAGTCTTCTTGCGATAAAAGAAATGTATAAATGTAATAAATGAAATCGATTGTAAGACTTGTAATCACCTAAAACCTCGGTTTTAGGCTCTAAAATGAAAACTTCATGCCTTAGAAATTTAGAAATTTACGTTAGTTTATTTTGCCTATCACAAGTTTGCTTTCAAATAAATTCATAATGAATAAAATGTAATAAACAATAACAATGTGTGAACTACAAATTAAATAAAACTAAAGGGTTTTCCAATAGGGACTTGGCAACTTTGAATTTAATTTGTGAACGCACTCTTTCACTAATCATCAAGCTGTCACTGTCAATTCATTCAGTAAACTCAACATTTTCATCATGGTAAAGTATATTAACGAGCAAAGTCTGCAAATTATAACAATTTCGGAGTCGGTGACTGCAACTTTAAGAGCGTTAACTCCAATTTTCTGTCGTAATTCTCGCCCTAGTAGACAGGCAATAACAAGTTTAGTACAAAAATTTGAGTCTACATATTCGTTGTGTGATGTTGCCGTATCAGTGAGACAATGGGTTGGTCGAAGTGTCGAAAATATCGCTGCCATTCAGGCGTCCGTAGCAAACGATCCAAATCAGTCAATTCCACGGCGTTCACAAGAATTGGGTATCGCTCAGACCACATTATGGCGTATTTTGCGTAAGGATCTTGGTTCACACTCATACACGATCAAGCTGACTCAAGAATTGAAGCCGATGGACCATTTGAAGCGACGTACGTTCTCCGATTGGGTTCTGGATAAGATGCGCCAAGATGATGAATTTCATCGCAAAATCATCTTCAGTGACGAAGCTCATTTTTGGCTCAATGGGATCGTCAATAAGCAAAATATGCGTTATTGGTCGGGTGAAAATCCACATGTGCTTCATGAAGCACAACTTCATCCACAAAAAATAACTGTTTGGTGCGATTTGCATGCGGGCGGCGATTATTTTTGGCCCGAATTATGAAAGATATGGACTTGGACGACATGTGGTTTCAACAGGATGATGCCACAAGCTACATAGCACACGCTACAATCGATTTATTGAAGAGTAAGTATGGTGAGCGTGTTATCAGCCGCCTCGTTCGTGTGATTTAACGCCGCTTAACTAGTTTCTGTGGGGCTACGTTAAGTCATTGGCTTATGCCAACACGCCGACGATGTTGGAAGAGCTCAGAGCCAACATTGAACGCGAAATAGTGGCCGTTTCGGCCGAAATGTGTGGCCGAGTCGTTGGAAATTGGGTCCAACTAATCGACCGCTGCAAACGTGCCCGCGGTGGCCATATGAACGAAGTCGAGTTCCATTCATAAATGTTTTGATTGTACTTCAAGCCGATAATAAAGTTTTTGAAATATCTCAAATGGTTTGCGTTTTATTTACAAAAAACGTTGTCAAGTCCTTGTTGGAAAACCCTATATAAATATACATATATCCTTCATATCTCGTTGAAGAAAAACTCCAGAGTTACAGAGATCCAGGGGTCGATCGGACGATACAAGAACAAAATTTTGCTTCTTCAAGTTAAGGCGACCGTCGGAGAAGGCACCTAGGCTTCCAGACAATGTAGTACGTATCTCCACTCCACTGTGTTTAGCGTTTTCTCACAAAACTCTTAGAAGTGATTCCTAAATTGAGTGGCGGCATCTATTAGAAGTACTGCGGCCCTTTCCCGGCGACGCCGCGTAGTGCAACAAACTGATCATTTAAAATGGCTTTGCCACTCTAGTAATAATAATTGGATCGATTTTCTTACACGCTTTTTCTTTCTATCAACATGATCCATTATAGCGAAAGACAACGATGAAAAGTGGAAACATTAGAACACTTCCTCCGAAGAGATGTTCACGATTGATTGAGGTAAAGTTTCTGTCTCTGCAGTCATATAAGTGGTACTAACTCCAGCCTAGGGCTCCACCCTAAATAGACAACATAAGCCTGATATGAAAAGCTTCTTCAAGAGCAGACATATGTATGGCCAAAAGATCTTCTGACACCTGATCACACGCACGTTTCATACCTCAACATCCAGAGATTAAAAAATCATCATCTCATCGACGAAGAATACGAGTACAGATCTGATATTCTGGAAATCCGGATATCAAGTCCAGGTACGAATGCAAGTATTTCAGGCGACAGAATACCGAAATTTTGACGTTGAACTGCTACAATCACAAAGGAGATATACTCGTAATGCGTTTTGTGATCGGGACTCCGAAAATCCTCCTAGAAAACCTGTGCTGCAAACGTCAAGTGTAGAAGACCAGTGGCGACATTGCCAGCAAGCCATTTGAGACGCCGCACTAGTTGCACTAGGTTTAAGCTAACCACTACACAGAAACCCGCTATTACAGTGTTGGCAAGTTCATACAACGAAACAAGAAGCTTAAAAGCCGGGGCTGCAAAGAAAGACGAGTAGAAATAAGGATGTTAACGTAATACTAGAGTCGCAGTCGGTGCTAACAATTTTAAAGTATTGATGCTTTAGACCTTTCAAATGTGAAGACGAGCAACATTCGGTTGTTAGGCGTATTAAACCATTCAAAGTAGAGGGTGATTGACAACATCCTAATCCGTAAGATCGAAAAGAAGAATCAATATCCACATATAAGTCTGCAGAAGCAGACGCATTTACTGCCGAATATTTCAATACTTTAAAGGCGTGGAAATTGACTTGGTACACCAACTTATCTGTAAAATATCATCAGAAGAAAGAAGCCCCGTGACTTGTATCCCAGCTTCCTTTGCCGGATACTTAATACCTGAGACTCTCTAAATTGTGCAAACTATACAATAATCAGACACCTTAACATCGCGTACAAGACTATCTACCGTTCTATGTGAATGCATGAAACTCTATATGGATCTAGGCCTAAGTAAGTTCAATTTTGATCAGATATTCAGCTCACGGCAAATCTTGGAAAAAGAACTCAGTAACGTGTGACATTAGTATTTGTAGGAAGGATTATATACTATTATATACTAAATGATGGTAAAGCAAACACTTAATATCAATGGCTTGGACAGCATGCCCTAGCAGCAAACTATAACTATGAGGTGCTAAAAGACTTTACCTGTATGGGCTCTAAATTAAAACAACTACTCCATCGTAGAGATCAAGGGAAGAATTATTTTTGTTAGTCCCTGTGTTGAAGTAGTCCCACTACGAAGGGAACTGAAACACACGAGTAAGTACAATACTTCTCACGAATAATGAAGAAAAATTACAATACAATGTAAGATACGATAAGTGTATCAGGCCTACTGAATGCAGGGAGGCAGCCCTTTGCTGCTTCACGGCAATGGTTCTTGCAGTGATTTTCGGCCCAGTCTTCATAGGCATAAACAGTCCTTAGCGAAACTCACATGGTCAGAATGATTATAATTTATGGCCTGGAAATGTTCAGCAAATGAACACCACTGCTCCAACCAGGAGTGTTGTCGAATTCATTCCGGAGTGACAGCTTCGTAAAGGAAGACATCACCTTCTAAGGTGCGATCAAATGGAAAGCAACCGCAGCCAATTTGGTAGTACAACATCGCACCAAATGGGGAGAACTGGTGGTTGATGGATGAAATGGTCCATGGACCACGGCAGACTGTGGTACCTTGGACGCATTGCTCATTGCTCTCCGATACATTTCAAGATAGCACTGAACGTTTAAAAGAATAACTAATTCCAGGAAAGGGTAGAAGCAACAGAATTCTATCTGTCGTACGATACTTAGGAACTCCATTTCTGAGAGCCTCACCTATGGAATACCAGTAGAAATCTGTCAGAATTAAATGAAAACTAAACTAATTATACGATGATCACGATGCCAGTAAACCACATGATTCAAACGTTCAAGAAATAATTTTTAAGGCAGCGGGTAGTCGGTGATTATGTTATCTTCCAGCAAAAATTTATAAATAGGCGATCGTCATTGTAAAGCGTGCGAGTCGGTGTTTCGTATAAAGACTGCCGCTACATTCTCACTCTTATAATGAGATCACGTATCACATTTGCAATATCCACGAAATACTTAAAGTTGTAGTTCCTTGAAGGCTATCATTTTGTTCCCCAATTGCCAGACACAATTGTCAATACACCACCATGTGATAATTATGTACCCACACTATTCTAAGATCTGGCCGCCAACCTAAAGAATTTGATGCTCTTTGTTGCTATGTGAACATAAAGAATCTTTTTTCATGCCTCATCGTATTACTCGAAGAATTACTGATACCTAAGTGGCACCACGTATTACTTACTCCAGTGCTATTTCGAGACCTTTTTATCCTACGTACTTCGTTGAGAAAGATCTTTGTAGTTACACCAACATGGCATCATCCCTAACAGGTAACTCAATATCGTCAGTAAAATATTGTTTATTGGGAGCTTTCCTCTTCACATCATCTGATTCTTATCCTCTTAGGCAGCGTAGGATGGATGCTATTCAAATGATGGATCTTTTCTACAGTTCCACCTATGGGGATGGCATAAAGGCTGACCTACTGAGTAAGAGAGCTATAAAATTGGAAGATTGCATTTCTCATGAGCGATGTACAAATACATACTCGTACATATGACTTGAAGCTTTGAAATAAATAACACGCTAGGATTCACCCCCATCAAGGACTTAAAGGTGGATGTTGGTTTCCTTTAAAAGAAGCCTCTCCAAAGTTCTCTATATCTATCTACCTTTTCTGGGATTCATTTTCCAAGCCATCAAATCACCCTTCTTTCTATCACCTCATTGTTTGTGCGTTCATGAACAAAAGAAAAAAACAAAAACTTTGCAACGCCAGCAAACCCACAGACTAACATATTTTTACTCACAAGCTAACAATGACATCATAACATTTATACTCCAATGAAGCAGAGAATCTATTTTCAACCCCAGGCAACCCATATTTATCCAATGCATGGTGGACTCATAAGAGAGCAGCTGATTTATTTTCTCTCCAAGTCCACATCTTCTTCCCAGGCCGGCGGCCATATCATTTCAACCCCTAAAACCCAATTATGGTCTTTTATTTGCTGACTTGCCATTCTCATCGAAACTTCCTCAGCAAAACTGCAATCCTTCCAGTCCTTATTCGGCGCGCCGTTTTCGGTCGGTCGTTTGGTCGTCATACTCTAGAATGGTTATATCCTTTATCTTCGTCATGGTTTTCGTCTACTCAGAGGATATCCTTCATTCCATATTTTTGACTGGGCCAGCCAAATAGAGACAAGTTTCCATTGCATGCTGAGTGAGCTGATGCTGGCGACAAGAACGTTTAGGTGGAGAACGGCAACGACAGCGGTGATGTTGGTAGATACTCGTATACTCGTATACGTACTCATATATGGATAAAAGATAGAAATGGTCTCATGAATTATTTATGAAAAATTAAAATAAAGTTTTGAAAGTTTTTTGATTTGCCCTGCATCCATGGAACGCCTTTGTATCCACCTCCGAGTTTCGTTATCCTTTCATCGGTAACAGAGAATACGACATCAACGAATATGACTACAACTACGTCTACTCTGCTACCACTTAGAGTATTTGTCATTTTGGAGGGCTTCCTCTAAGTTTCCAGATTTATTTATGCTTCTTTGTGATTTCAGACATTTTGGTGGATGAAATTCTATGTATCGTTTTGGTGGAGGGGAAGAGAGAGAGATGACAAAATGAGGTCACCATAACAGAGTTTGAGTTAAAGCCACGCGGTACAATTGCATGCTGAGCTAAAATCCAGGATTAGGTCGGATTAAAAATTTAGAGTTTCACTTTTTGATAAGCTAGGAGCAAGCTCTTGTTGGTGTTTGTATTACGTCTCAAGGATCTGTGGAAGGATTTGTTTTGACTAAGGGTGTGTCCTAAATTTAGGTAATCCTTTAGAATATGAGTCGCTTGAGTGCCATCAACTTTTGTCTCTCCTCTAACGATTGTGATCGTAAGAGTGCTTGTCTGAATTTAATCTCGTGGGGAAAGAATGCAATTTCGTTGAGAACTTTTCAAGTTGGGGAACTTAATCTATATTTCAAAGAAATGAAACTGATTTGTATTTCTGCGAAAGTTTAGGAATGACAGAATGTTTACAGATGACAAAATGTACAATAGGTATGTTAACGCACTTGCATATGTAGAATTTGTGATTGCTTACAAAACTTTGAGAAATATTACATAATTTGTGTGCGCTGAACAGTTAAAAACGTTTGAAGACACAAAACCTTTTGTCAGAAATAAGCGAATTGCACGAACTTAGACGCAATATATCCCTTTGTATGCCCAGCAAAATTCTGGATAAGGATCCTGGATATGACAAAGAGATATACTCGCAGTTCGTAATACACCGAAGTTGCTACTGAATAACTTCCTCGTCGAAATGGCTGTTATTGCTCAAAGAAGAACAATCACTATTTACGCGCTACGACGAAATGAAAATGAGTTCATCTAATCACCATCTAGAGTGGTCCTTTGGGTGGGAATGGGAGTCAAGGTTACTGCGAAATAATATTAAAAAGTTTAAAAGCTGACTATCCTGTTTTACATCTACTCGCGTTATGGTGGAGGGTCTAACTAAATCAATTTTATTGACACTCGATTCTTATCCATCTGGATCCACTTTCGTTCGCCCAAGTTCGATTCGGAGACACTTCTACAATAATATGGGTATCTCATCAACTCCTAACTACTTACACTTACACTACTTCATTCTTCTAGCCTTTAGTAAAACAATCATCAATTATTCCGGAAACGCCTTTCGTCTCTCCCAACTCATTGCAAGCGCAACTGGTCCCCCTCCAGTCGTTCCGCAATATTCATAAATGACATTTTATTTTTACTGATAGACCTTTTTATGGTATAGTGGCATCTATGTTCAATATTCAGTCGAACTCAGTTTGAAAATCGGTCTAAAATTCACGAAACTTATAGAAGGTAATGCTATCTACTATCTGCATCGCCCTAAAGGCAATGTGATACGCTCAGAAGAGACTGCAGTCGCTCAAGTGATAGTGTGAAAAAAGACCCGCAACACTGATCATTGCGTCAATCGTAACAGTTTGAACTTTCTGGAAAATTTTGCAAAAAGATAGCGGCTTACACCAGTATAAGATTTAGTAAATGGGCTACATCCACAAGACCATTTGCTGCTGCTCATGAGCAGCTTGAAGTGGTCCCTTATTTTTATTGAAAAATCAATAGCTGGAGGCCTCATTGGTTCTATTGGTTTTTTTTTTTAAATGAGGCCGTAGCTCACGTTTTAGTCTGCCTTTCGAAGATAAATGATTGAGCACTTCAGTGATAAAACGCCTACAGTACCAGTATCCACAACTTTATCCCCGAGCGTTTGCAGTATCACACAAGCCAAGGCCAAACACTCACAGAGTTATTGGCACCTCAGCACACTTAAATGCTTAGGTTAGGTTTGTGTTCTCATTTTTGATCAACTACATTTGTTTTATTAATTTGAGTGTTACATACTTTTCAATTATAAGGTTTTTTTTTTATTTAATTAGACACAATATTGGTAGATTTATGTAGAGACATCCTCCGCCTCATCCTCCATCCCAACGCTCATTTACAATGACATTCCAGCTGTCAGCTCTTTGGATAAGGCCAATCTGCTTGCTGCACACTTTGCGGCCAGCTCAACACTCCCAGATTGTGCTTTGTCTCCGCCTACACTTGAGTGCGTCGAATCTTCAATGGGACGAATCTACTTTCGCACTCGTGTAGTAGCAAGAGTACTTAAAGATCTCAACATACATAAATCCGCTGGTCCAGATGGTATATCTCCCCTTCTTCTGAAGAGGTGTTCTTCCTCGCTGGCAAAACCACTGCGTAAGCTTTTCCATCAATCCTACACTTTAGGACTTTTCCCGAGCAGATGGAAAACAGCATTTGTCCAGCCCGTCCCTAAAAAAGGCGAATCATCTTCTCTCTCCTCCTACAGACCCATTGCACTTACGTCCCTTCTTTCCAAGGTCATGGAAACACTGATAAATCGTCAGCTCATGAAATATCTCGAAACACGAAAACTTCTCAATGACCGGCAGTACGGTTTTCGTAGCAACAGGTCCACTGGTGATTTGATGGCATGTCTCACCGAAAAGTGGAACCAAAGCGTACATCAATCTGGCGAAAGCAAGATAGTTGCACTTGATATTTCTAAGGCATTTGACAGAGTTTGGCATCAGGCTCTTTTGTCGAAAATGCGTGCATTTGGGATCGACGACTCTCTTCTTCAATGGATTAGAAATTACCTTTCGGAACGTTCAATTCAAGTTGTCTTGGACGGTTTCAAGTCTGATATTCACAAAATAAATGCTGGTGTGCCCCAGGGCTCTGTTCTGTCACCGACACTCTTTTTAATTTTCATTAACGATCTCTTGTCTGCTACTTCTAATCCAATATATTCCTTTGCTGATGACAGTACTCTCTGCTTTTCATATTCGTTCCCGGACTCACGGCCCTGCTCTTCGGCTGTAGTACGAGAACGGCAGCGTATGCTAAGCTCATTAAATTCCGATATCAACAGCATAACCAATTGGGGAACTATCAATAGAGTGGAATTTAATGCTTCCAAAACACAATGCTGTCTGCTGTCTTTAAAGCGAAATTTAAACACCCAGCCATTATCTATGAATGGCACTTGCATCGTCGAAACCGAAAAACTTTCCATTCTCGGTATGTGTGTTAATGACAACTTACGTTGGAATGACCACATATTTGATGTCGCCAAAAATGCTGCGAAATGTCTAGGTTTCCTCAAGCGATGTAAGAAATATTTTACCCCCTCTGATCTGGCCTCAATATATAAGGCATTCATCCGCCCAAAATTGGAGTACAACTCCCACATCTGGTCAGGTGCTCCTAAAACATCTCTGCACCTGCTAGATAGGATTCAAAACCGTGCGATAAAACTTATTGACGATACTAATATCAGTCAATCAATGGACACCCTCGAACACCGACGAAATGTCTCGTGTCTCACTTTGTTTTATCGCTACTTCCACCACCAGTGCTCCACTGAAATCGCCAGTAGCATTCCGCCCATTCAAACTTTCAACCGTAACACCCGTCTCGCTATGAATGCTCATCAGTATACCCTCAAGCCCATTTTCGGACGTACTCTAAAATATCGTGATTCGTTCCTAAGCCGTACATCTCGCTTATGGAATGCCCTGCCGATCTCTGTATTTCCTGGTCGTTATAACTTGCAAACATTTAAAAACAATGTACATCGGTACCTCTCTTTTCTTCCTCCCTAAATTTCCTTTGCCCGCGCTGTGTACAATCACTTTAAGGGTACTCAAACCCCTTGAGCGCGCGCTCATTATAAAAAAAAAAAAAAAAAAAAAAAGAGACAGCAGTCCGTTAGCGGATAATATTGCATTTGCTTTATGATTGAGTGTTTCTGTTGAGATGTGTTTTACAATTCACTAACTAGTACTTAGAAAAAAAAACAAAAAAGGATGCAAAATAAAAAAATCAGAAAGGAATATTAAATCTAGATAATAATAATAAACATAATATAATAATAATAATAGTAGTGTGTTCTTTTTTTCAAATGTTTAACATTTTATGCGCGCCTTGCGTGCTCGGTACCGAACTAATTATTATTTCTATTTATTTTTTTTTAATTTAAATTTTTCTTGCATGCGAAGCGTGACATTTTAAGAATTAAACCGCGCACTCTCCACAATTAGATTAGCATTCTCCGAATCTGGTACTCTAGAGGCAATCCCCTTTACGATGAGGAAGAAGTACTTGGTGGTTCTTCGTCCGCTTTGGGAATGTCAAAGATCTCGGAGAATAGTGGCGGCAGCCGAAGTCTTGTCCAATTCATTCGAAGCCAGGCTAGGTGTGAGAAATGTCTTGCGCCAAGTGATCTTAGTTCGGGAATTTTAGCCTCTAAAGCGGGCAATAGTTGCATTGCCTGTGTGGAGCCGGCTCTAGAGCGTAGTATTTGTACACGTAGGGCTTCGACGACAAACTCACGAGTTTGAGTAACTAAAGTTTGCTCGGTAATGCCAGTTCGATCGGATGCAAGTAACACCATGACGGAAAATAGACCAATTTCGGTGTCGCTCAGATTATAGGCGTTTAGTGAGTTGGAGAAATTCACCATTGCTTCAATGAAATCAGGATCGTAGAGAAGTTCCAATTGTTGTCGTGTCATATACACTCCATCGTCGAAAGTAAATGCCGTATCATTGATCATATGAGCGGCATGAGTTAGCCACACTTCAAAGAATCCCAACTTGATTAGAATCAATTGATCATCTTGTATAAAAGCCAGGTACACGTTTGGCAAACTCAACAACACGTTGAACACCTGGTGTCATACTAGCGGAAAATTGCTGCCACAGCCAAATCCTTTGTAGTTCTCGTCTTTCTGCAACTGGCGCATTCATCTCGTTATCATCGTTGACTCCATTGAGTGGTACAGCTACTGGTCGTCTTACTAACTCTCTAGTTTGCTCCTCTGTATAAGTGCAGAACATACGATGAGCTTGCGAGATACACATAATTATATCGTAGACAGTGAGTTCGGTTGCCGGTGGTGGTATTTCGCGGACTTCCGCCCGCGCTGTCTGTGGTGGCGCTGGCATTTGGGCTGTGCATCCACCCACATCCTGCGGTGATGCTACGGAACACATTTGTGGTGCTTGCTGCGATGAACTCGTACTACTTGATGTGCCGGGCGGACTGACACGGTTACTTTGTTGTTGTTCGTCGGGCGTACCATTCAATTCACGTGAACGCTTCGGTACTCGACCATATCTTACAGAGTCTCGACTCATTCCAGCAGAAAGGCATTTATTGAAACGACAATACTGACATCTATTGCGGTTCAATCGAATTACAAGACATTTACCATCTCGTAAACATTTGTATTCGATCTGTTTCTGAATGCTTCGACGAAAAAAACCCTTGCAGCCTTCACAGGATGTTACACCGTAATGGTATCCGGAAGCCTTATCACCACAAACTTTACACGGCACAAACGATTTCGGAAACTGTGTTGGTATTCGAATCTGCTAAAGCAAACTGTTGTTCAGGAATAGTATCACTTGATCCAGTTGAACTCACTGACGTGTGACCATCGGGACTCTGCGGTTCACGTGGACTGATTGGTGTTAGTGGCGTTAATGCCGGCGTTGATATTCTCAAAGCGTCGTTATTCTTCAAATGAAATGTTATTTGTATTGTATTCGTTCCAACAATCACGTTATACTAAAACTATTGCACTTAGTTCTAATGTGAATACTCGGGGGGTTAAAGTAATAATGGTTAAACAATCGCCCTGGTGAAACACCCACTTTTCTTGCAAAAGTCAAGGAGGCCTTTGAAGTTCGTGCCGTCTATTTCTTCTAGGTTTTCGAAAAAGTATTTCGCTAAAAATTTTCTTCGACTACGTGATATTGCCTCGCATTCACCCAGTATGTGTGTTATGTCCTCAATAGCTTGCACATCACCGCAGAATCTGCAGATATCCATATCCGACAATTTGAGTCTCTTTGCGTGCTACCGCAGGAGATAGTGTCCTGTCATGATTCCTATTACTGTCCTAAGCTTATCCCTGCTTAGTTTTATTAACTTCCTAGATCTTTTGCCGTCAAAAAGCGGCAAAGACCACCTTAGGTTGGCAGTCTTTGTAATTTTTTCGTTGATAGTGCCCCTAACTATGCTGAGGGGTGGTTTGATGTTGGCAAACTCACTACTGCCGAATAGCCCTTCTTTTCTTTCAAACTCGTCCGCTTGTTTATTTCGTTTAATACCACAGTCTTACCCGGTTCTGGCTGCATAGTGCCTTAAGCATTGTGAAACAACCCCTGTCTGTATCAGAGTTGACGTTGGTTGATTCCATTACCTTGAGTGTGGCCTGGCTATCTATGCAGATAGCGATATCTCTTTCGTATACCGATCTCTTCTGCATTAGCTCAGCCGCCCTGAGGACATCCAGAACCTCTGATTGGAAGACACTGCTTGCATCCGGTAGTCTAATAGACACTCTTAGTTCTGGGTCTTCTGAAAAGATACCAGAACCTGTTCCTTCCTCTGTTTTCGAGCCATTGTGTTAAAATTGCAATTTCACTCGACCTGATTATTGCATTTTTGTACCAGGCCTCCCTCTCCGGATATATTATATCATACAGAATGTCGAAGTCGACCAAGGAAGGAATTTCATCCGTTAAAATTGGATTGCCTAGCAGTAGCTCCGTTAGGAACGTGCCATGTCCGAGACTACTACTCTTGAAGTAACCCAAATTAGTGAGTCGTATCGCACTGTTGCGAGCAAGTTTTTTAGGTACAAAAAGGTGTCCAATTCTGCGTAGGGGTGGTACGGAGTGCACCTATAATGGCTATGGAAGCCGTTCTTTGAACCGCCGCTAATTTTCCGTAAATCGTATTATTTTTTGTTGCTTTATACCATACTAGTGCGCCGTATGTAAGAATGGATATTACCACCACCGTATACAGCCAATACACCATAGCAGGTCTTAAGCCCCAAATTTTTCCTACTGTTCTTATTTTTAGTTCTTTCCGCTACGTTAAGATTCAAATTCAGTTGTTTGTCCAAAATCACACCCAGATACTTTGCGCTGTCCGAAAGGAACAGTTCCACTTCGTTTGAATCAATGCTCAGCAAGAGTAAACAGTAAGCAGTATACAATCTTTCCTACCTAAGCGGAAATCACTGACCTCTTAGAGACATCAGAAATCGTTCATTTGATCTGAAGTTATGCTCATGTAAAACCCGACTGTCAATGAAAGCTCTAACCGAGGGGGCAGGCAGTGTGAACGCAGATTTGGGGCCTGGAAAATTCTCCTCTGAGTCTTTTTTTGCATCTTCGTCATCAATTTCATTTCACGTAATGCTATTGTGACTTGGGAGCCAAAACCCGATGAATTCAGACCGATTCTGTACAATATGATTCATTGGCGCAGTTTTCTGGAAGTTTTCTTTTAGAGGAATGAAATCTAACATTGTTGTTCTCCAGATATACACCAACGCCGCGTTTTTCATCGGTTTTGGAGCTATCAGTGGAAATTTTGCTGGCCCATATATTTCTTGTATCAAAAGACAGTCAGTACGAGCTTAGCAGAACTCCAGTGCATTTTAAGCTAAAGATAACTTTGATAGTAGAACCCATGATATGAATACTAAGAGACATAAACTGAGTAAGGACTTTTGATTCAAACTCAATTCCAAATTCCAGATTAGGCAATATTATCTTAAATAAACTGATAGCGCAAAAGTGCGCTGTGGATCAAAATCTTGCCTCTCCACTTGTTTCCTGGTTTGTCTTGTCATTTTGTAGCTACCTAAAATGAAAAACCTTTTTCTCTCTGCCCGATGAAAGGGTGATGACGTCCGAATTTTTTTTTCTGTCTTTGTTTTGTAATTTCTACAACTTAAACTCAGAACTTCCGCATAGTGGTTGAAGAACTTAACTCCAACCATAGATTTGTAGTAAAACGGCCTTTTCATTCAAGGATTCCGATGTCGATATCATCTTTCTTTCAGAAACTTGGGTAGAAACTGATATGCGTAGTGTTCTTTGTAAATTTAGAGTTGGTAGTCGTGGCTGAAGTGGTAGTGTATTGGTTTCCACATCGGACCGTTCGGGGTTCAATACCAGCAGTACCCGAAAAACATTCTTTTTTTCAAGGCAGCTAAGATCTCGTGAGATGAATGAATGCTTGAAATATAACAGCAAGTCAATTTACATTTTACACTAATAATTTAGTCTCCCCATCAAATGTTGGATGTCACCCATGGAGCGAAATAACAACTGAACCAACATATTTCTCTCTCTCTCTCTATCCAATTTTCCGAAAAACTTGACATGTGCTCTGGCATTTTAAGAGTAGTAATACTCTTTTGAGTGTAGAGTTCTTTAATAGAAAAAAAGGCAACACCAAACTATTTCGGGCAGAGTTGGCAAACCATGTGACGGTGCAAGCATCTGCTTAAAATGAATAGTTTTAATTGCAGACCTGTTTTTCAGTCTATATACTCGTAAGACGATGATTCGAGATATGTTTTTATCGACATTACTAATGAATGTCAGAAATTCCTGGTGGGATCCATTTATATGTCATCTGATATCTCCAGTTACTTATAGCAAAGTAAGAAATTCCTTAGAAGAAATGAGTCCGCTATACTCTACTGAATTGAAATAGGTGGTAACTTGAACACAACATTTCTTGATACGGTGGAAACATTACATTTTCGCAGCAGGCTCATTTTATGGCAAACAAAAATTCTTCTTTATTAAATGTGTTTTCAGTAGGACAAATCGAGCCTAAATGCCACGACGGCCAACTAATGTCAACAGCCTTCTCGTTGCATATCATGGCCTCAGATTTTGCTGAATCTTACACCAAATCTCGCAACTTTTCTGCGGTAAATAATGGTTCCCTGTTTCGTGTATCTCAGTTACTTAATTGTTTCAATATCTGTTCACTTATGGGAAAAATATGCGATTCCTTTACGAAAAGCATGTTCCGATTAAAGTTTATAAAACCAAAAATATACTCGTATACGGGCGACCAGATAGAAAAGATAGTTGCTGAAATTGTTATGTTTCAGCTGCTGGCAAAGCTTCCAATGACATCTAGCTGTCAAAATATTCAGTAAGGTTTGCCATTTCATCATGCATCGCTTTACGCTTGCTAAATGTGCGAAAATTATTAAAAAATATTATCGAAATTCCGGCTCATTGAATTTCGTCATGAGGCCGGTAGTCAACATAACTTCAGTGTGCAGGCGATTCGTCGCACCGTGGAAAGTTTGAGCGTGAGTACACTCTTTTAGCCTTAAGCCACCAAACAGATATTGGTGCGAAATGCTGAAAACATTGCCGCCGTAGCGGACAATATCACAGAAGGCCCAGAAATGTCGATTCGCCGCCGATCACCTGAATTGGGCATCATCAGAGAGTCAGCCTGGCTTATTTTGAATTTGGGCCTTTGTTCATATAAGATTATGCTAATGCAAGAATTGAAGATGGACGACCATAGACAATGCCGTAAGTTCGCTAATTGGCCGCTGGAAACATTTGCCGGACATCCGGATTTTCGCCAAAACTCATCTCCTCGAACGAGACCCATTTTTGGTTCCGCAAAATTTCCATTATTGGAGCGAACACCATCAACAAGTGTTCGGCCAAGCTTCAATGTATCCACAAAGATTGACTGTTTGCTGCGGTTTAAGGTATGGCGGCATCGTCGAATCTTATTTCTTTCGAAATGAAGAAGGAGACGCCGTTGCCGTCAATGGTCTCAGGTATAGAGATATCGATATATCCTGTGGTTTCAATAAGACGGCGCTATATGCCATACAAACGGTGTAACTCTCGAAGTTGTGAATGAGAAATTTGGCGACTGGATCATCTCACGGGGAGCGTTCATCAATTGGCCGCCGCGATCATGCGATTTGACCGCACTTGATTACTTTCTCTGCAGCTACGTCAAGTCCTTAGTCTACACTAACAAGCTTAAGCGGAAATGCGCCTCGTCACTCATGATGATTTTCGACACAAAATCGTCCTCTTCGTTGTTGAGATTGAGGATGGCTTTACAGTAATTAACACGCGACTGACGGTCAGGAGGCATTAACTGATGCACTGTTTGCACGTGTGTAAGTCTTTCACTAAAATTCGCTGTAGGGTCCGTCTAGTGATGCCCAATTGCGTAGCCCGTCGTCTGGTTAATATTTCTTCGTTCTCAGCGACCTCGGCAGACACAGCAGCGATATTCTCGGCCGAACGACAAGTCCGGTGACGACGACGCCCTGCATGGTCTCCTGTGGTTCCACCCTGTTCGAATCGAGTAGCTAAGCGCCAGAAGGTTTGCCCAGTTGGCGCGACATGATTAGGATTGGTGTTGAAATTCACGCCACCACCGACCGATTATTGGTTAAAAACATCGACACAATTATTCCACGCTCTTGGGGAGTATAGCGCTCTATTGCTTGTCTGTTTGTATACTGCAGCTGTCTAGTTTACAAATGTCAAATATGATTGACGTACGACGTCATTTGCAAAAATCATACCATCTTCCGATAGGATGATTAATTTTGCACAACCTTGTATGTTCGGCTTACAAGTTCAAACATCCTCCAATATTCGATAGTCGTGACCAGATAGCAGTTATAATTTTTCCAATTATTATGCTTCAGCAGCTGTCAAAATTACCAATGACATTAAGCTGTCAAAACATTCAATAAGGTTTCTCATTTCATCATGCATCGTTTTACGCTTGCCGAACGTGAATTTCGTCATAAGGTAGGTCGTCATCAAGTCTTCAGTATTCAGGCAATTCGTCACACCATGGAAAAGTTTGAGCGTGAGTGCACTCTTTTGGATCTTAAGCCACCAACTAGATAGAGATTGATGCGAAATGAAGAAAATATAGCCACCCGTAGCGGCGAGTATCGAAGAAGACCCTGAAATTTCGATTTGGCTCCGAACAGTTAAATGGATTAAATTATTTTGCGGATAGATTTGTTCCTATATTAAAATAAGATTGTGCTAATGCAAGAATTGAAGCCGGGCGATAATGGACAATGCCGTGAGTTCGCTAATTGGGATCTGCAAAAGTTGGCTATAGATCCGGATATTGGCCAAAAAATCATCTTCTCGGACCTGGTCCATTTTTGGCTCAGCGGCTATGTCAACAAGCAAAATTGCCATTATTTAAGGGAATACAATCCACAAGTGTTCAGCCAAGCATCGGTTTGATGCGGTTAATGGCATGGCGGAATCATCGGACCTTATTTATTTCGAAATAAGGAAGGAGACACCGTTACCGTCAATGGTCTCAGGTATAGAGCGACGTTAACTGAATTTTTGTGGTCGAAGCTTAACAACATCGATTTATCCGGGTGGTAGTTCCATCAAGACTGCGTTACATACAATACAAGCTACGCAACGCTCAAAGTTGTGAAGTAGAAATTTGGCGACTAGGTAATCATGCGATTTGACACCACTCGATTATTTTCGATGGAGCTACGTCAAGTGCTTAATCCATGCCAACAAGCCAACCACTTTAGACGATCTAGAGGCCAACATTCGACACGCAATTGCTGGAATAAGGCCATACGTATTGGACCGACCGTTTGAAGCACTGCCAGCGAAGCCGAGGTGGGCATTTGAATGATGTGGTATTCCACACATAATTGCATGAATGTGGCTTAAAAATAAAGCTATAATCAGTTTTATTTTGCACACACCACACACCGTATTTCGCACAACATCTCGAGCACTGCTTTCTGAAAAATTTACAAGAAATTGGCTGGACTTTCTTAACCGTAGGCTTATACAATTTGTGAAATCAAATGACAATAACATTAGTCTCAAGGATAATACTGAATCTGCACAATTTTCATTTTCAATGCAGTGTACGAGTATTGATGAGGTGTATGCTAATTTTCAAAGCGAAGTCAAAGGCTGTCGTTCTTGTCAATATCTATCCTGCTTTTCTTAAAATGTTGTTAATTAAGCATATCAAATGTACTGTTACACAATTCTTTCAATTCTCAGATGAGTTATAAATAAGATTGTTTCTATAGCGAAATATTAAATAGATAAATGTAATTTATTGGTCCTAGGAACAACCATGCTTGCACGCTTTTATTGCGATAAAAGATATTTTGTACCATCAGTAGTCAATATATGAGTTCTAAACAGCCCCCGACGTGAAGGTAATACACAACAATTGTTTGAATTCGATGGCAGATTGCTGTCTAGAACTATTTGTCGCAAAATTCCACTATGCCACAAAAATAGTACGAATGGCTCCAGTATAATTGTTGGCAATAATTTATCATTAAACTGCCAACTCAGGATAATAGAAAGAAATTGTCCTCATACTGATTGTTTGTGGGAAGCCCTGACAAAATAGCCCACAATATTTGCTTAGCTAAGTGCTATTATTTACCCCCATCCATTTCCGTTCACCGTGCCCACGCTCTAGTATTAATTTGTTTTCCTATTAATATTCCATCAATTGACAACAGACAAGCAAAACAGAATAGTCGTCCTATTTTCTTTGCCGTTTTATAAAAATACACACACAAAACCATTACACTGATTTCTGCGAAGCTCATAACTTCTACGCGATTATGCTTCCCCGGGTCCTTGGCGTGGCGCATGTTTTTCTTTCATCAAATGGGAGAGAGGATATGATACAAAAAAAAAAAGAGGAGAAGAAGAAGAATAAAGTTATTTTGCTATTGTGCAAAAGCAAAACAACAATTCAGCGATATTATTTGTTCGCTCTTATTATAGATCTCATTGATTAGACAATATGCTGGGTATGACTGCGGATATGGATGGGGTTGATGGTAGGAGTAGCTATTGTGATTTTATATCCTTGGTGTTTATGGAATATTATTCCCTTTTTATTCATTTTATTTTTTTTTGACAGTCCGTTGTCATGGCTAAATTGCTTTGATTGGGGGAAAAGAAGTCCCAGTTGGTACGAAAGAAGAAAGATTTCATCTGGGAAATGATTTTTACTCAGAATGAGGATACAATATGTAATTGGGCACGGTATTTGAATGATAAGATTTGACAGTGATAAGAGTCGGTGTTGGGATTGTAGATATAAAACACCTGCCCAACCACTAAAATATATGGTGCGCAGCCACCATTTCATTGAAAAGTTCACACCTTCTCAACGCACTATATGGAGATTTCATCGAAAATAGCGAAGTAGGGTGGTTGAATATGGAGTCTCCAGCGTCTCAAACCGCTTGATGTGAAAGACAACAAAACGCCTGGGATATGGACGAATTATTTTTAAATGAACTTTAGATACCAAAATGGTTAAACGATGACATTCTGGCACGTAAGACGCATGTTGTACAAGATGGACATCTGGGACTAAGTGTAGTAAAATGAGCACTTATTTACACGGAACGCTGTTCTATTCCTAACTGAAAACCAATTGGGAGCTTGAACCGGCAGGATGCCGCTTACTTCTTTCGATAAAGTTCTAATCCTGAGGGGACATTTCAACGGAAAGTAGGGATGCAATATGCGATGGGTATGATGGCCATGAGGTTTAAATTCCAATTGCGAATACATCGGCGGTACATCATCTGATGTGAATTATCAGATCTGCTACAATGTCAGCTCAGACCGATAAACTGCAGAAATTTGCGAATGATCATGAAGGGTGATTCAGTCGAAGTTGAAATTGTAGTACGAAGTTGAAGATAAGCTCAAAGTTAAAGCAAACCTATGCGACCGAGGAGCAATTTATGCTACTACCATGTGTGACGCAGGTAAAAAAAGACTGTGCTTTGCTGATATCGAATAAGAATAAGGTCAGGAGTAGGAAATCGATACACACCACTTCTTCATCGACTTCAAAGCCGCATGTGACAGCATCCATCGCACTGAGCTATATTTATAATGCGATGACCGAATTCGGGGTCCCAGGAACGCTAACCCGGATGTGTCGTACAACACTGGAAAACTCACGATGCGCCGTTCAGTGTGAAAGTAGAACCTCCGAATTACGAGTATTCCAAATCTGCACCGGATTTCGTCAAGAAGACGCACTACAATTCATTACTTGAGCAGATAGTACGACGGGGAAAAATCAACACGGAATGTACTATGAATCGCATGTTCCCAGCGAGACATAATTGAAGCCTTTACGGCAATTGAAGAGGAGGCTAAACAAGTTGGTCTTAAAGTGAATGAGGAAAAAACGAAATATATGCTGTTGACTAAAAACCGTTCCGTCGTACATCATCTAGGACAAAATGTCACTATCGACAGCTACAAGTTCAAAGAGTTCGCCTACCTCGGGACAAATCTTAACTCCACAAACGACATCATGGTTGAGATTCCACGAAGAGTAACCCAGGGCAACCGCTGCTATACGTCGGTCTGTCGAAACAACTTGGGTTAAAACTGCTGACTCAAAGAATCAAAATCGATCTCTACAAATCGTTAATCTTGCCAGTCCTGCTTTACGGAGCTGAAAGTTGGACGATAAATAAAACAGTGAAACATATTTTAGGCTCTTTCGAAAGAAAAATCCTTCGTCGAATATTTGTTCCTGTCTGTGAGGAGGGCGTATGAAGAAGACGACACAACCACGTGAACTCTATGAGCTGTACAAAGATCTGGACATACTACGGAAGGCAAAAATCTATTGAATTGGTTCGGGCACATCAAGTGGATGGACGATAATCTTCCAGATAAGAGGGTCTTCGAATCCAAGGCACTAGGCTCGAGAAGAAAAGGAAGACCGATCCTCCGGTTTAAAGATCTGGTGATCGCGGATATAAGGTAGCTTGTTATTTCAAACTGGAAGCAGTGCACCCTTGACGGTAATGGATGGGAGGCTTTGACCTTCTAAGGGTTGCCAGCCTGATACAATAGGTAAGTAAGTAGGAAGGAATATTTCATGATGGTATCAAACCAGTTGGAAGCTAATCCAAAAAATAGAAAAATTCAAACTGAGAGTGCAGGCCCTTAAGAAGAAATATCTCCAAGCAACGTCAGCGAATGACAAAATTTGTGTTTTCCCGAAAAAGGGAAGGAAGGATGATCGACAAGCTGTCGAAGAAAGGCAATCTGGCGGATTTTAAAAACTAATATACGTGTTCCCTTGCAAATGAAAAGTCCATTAGTAAGCAGGATTTATAGACTATATATTGCTCTGTTTCGTTTCAAATGAGTGTCAAGAATTTTGTGAAGATACAATCGTCGAAACATAAGCCTCTCTCCTTCTACTCCTACAGACTTCTGCGCTTAATATAGCCCCCGGGATCCCGTTGGTTTTGATTTAAATTGTGGTACCCACCACCTAGGGAACGTTATTGGCGGCTGCTGTCGAGAAAGGGGCGGTTAGTATAGAAAAACAATTCTAGTTCAGAAAAGACCAACAAGGATGGCAGCATTAAAGGATTCAATCTCTAGTAGCCAGAACGCGATTCGCACATCACAACAACCATAAAGGAATTTAGCTATCCCTTGATCAATAAACAATCATCTAAAATGACCACAATGCGATTGACGGCAGTCACTCCCCAACGTCGACGCGGATCATTATCTTATTTCAGCCAGTATACGAAAGCGAATATAACAGGCACAACGGAGTCAAGTAAAACCGCAGATGCTCGACACTGTAAAGCGTAAGAAGCTGATAGAATCTTTGCGCCTTTCCCTAAAAATAAAAGTCCTAGTCCGCATACACAAACTATGACATACCAACGGGAATGTCATATTCTAGTAAGAGCCATTACTAGAAGCTGTTTCCCATAAGATTGGTATCAAAGTGCCGCCACAAAGTACCAACTAGTTTGAGGACAAGACATACAAAGTCTAATAAAGCTGTTGGAGTAGACGGACTGACTTCAGAGCTATTTAAAACAGCTATAGATGAGCTAGTTGCGCACATAGATTATCTCATATGTAATGTATAATAGAAGGAAACATTCCCAATGAATGGAATCCTAGTATCGTTGTGCGAACCACAAGAGTGGAGACCCTTTTGACTGAATCAATTATAGAGGGACAAGTCTCGTTTCTGCCGCATTATGTGAGTGTGAGTCATTCATTCATCAAACATTCACTTTACGGCAGATCTTTCGAAAGACCAGGAAATTTTAGATCGAGACACAATCTATTGTGAAAGTGTGCATAGAACTCGTCAAGTTTTGCAGGACGACTATGGAGAATCCCATTAAATCCAGACCTTTGATGTCAAGAAAAGCGACGCATAGTCATGTGATTTTTCTAACATCGACCTACAATCATAAAAAACTCTACTGGCAGGGCAAAACACACTACATACATCAGTAAAGGATGCACACCGCCGACATCTTCGCGGGAAAGTGATTATTAGCGGGTACAACTTCGAAGAATTTTTTTTTCTGTCGTAACAGAGCAGACAGACGTTGAACTAGTCCATTGTACTCTTTGTAAGTTCCTTTGAAGGAAATCTTTCAGTCTTACGAAGAAGGATGACTAAGCGCTTCAGTGATAAAGTGCCTACAGTACCAGCACGTACCACGTCAGCGCCGAATACCTGCAGCCTGATGCGAATGTAAGCCAAATATTCACAGAGATAGAGCCCTGCGGTGTTATGATCACTTTCACAGCAAGCATCGCAGGATGTTGTGTCACAAAAGCCCTGCACAAAAGTGCAATACGCTGTCACGACGCCAGTAAGCAACCTGCAGTTTTTCCTGCTGAGAGATAGAAGAAAGGACGCTGACTTCCTAGAGACGTCGGGAAGAATTCGTTTGGTCTGCCTGCAACCTGGGGAGTTATGCCATCTGCAATTGTGCTCATATGCGACCCAAATGTCGATGGAAGCTTTATCAGAGGACTCATTCAGATCCAATGTAGGAGGTTCGGGTCCTGAAAAACTCTCCTCTGAGTCTTGCCTGGCAAGTTCATCGGCGATTTTGCGATTTTGATTCGGTGATTTTGGCCTGAGACCCAGACGAGGGTCACTGAATTAAGCCTTCCGACTACGTTCAGTGATCTCTTGCGTTATTGAACTAACTTGGAAGTCATAAGAGGGTTCAGCAAAACTATAGGCTGTCGCAAAAGATGCAAATACTTCGCCCCCTTCACCGGTTCTCCGCAATATAGTTCGCTGCCATCAGGATTGCGTACATTTCCGGTTGGAAGACAGATTGCAAGCTTTCTTAACGTGAGAGCTCTCCTTCGTAGAACAAAACTGGCTTTAATAAAGCCCTAATCATCCCGGTTCTGCCCCATGGCGTAGAAACTTGAAACTCTTGTTGAAAGCAGATGAAGAAATGCTTGGATGTTTCGAGAGGAGGATACTGCGCGTGTATTTCCGTTCCATTTGTATTAACCAGGAATTGAGAAGGAAGTTCAACGAGCAACTGTGCGGGGTTTACAGCAACATCGGTCTAGTCAGGTGTCTACTTAGCCCCGGAGCTGGCAAGAATGGCGCCTTTCGGCTGAGTGGCACGTTCATTCATCCATCTACATAAGTAGATATTACTCTATGATATATTCCTCTAAACAGGAAAGACGATGCTTAACAATCGGTTTCCTTTGATTTGGTACCATAAATCCCTTCGGCTTTCTGGAAAATGTCATTAAGATGTTGACTTGTAGCCTTATTATTTTATATATGTAAATTTATGGGCATTCTTGTCAAGACCCAAGAAGATAAATGATCCTATGCCTAGTTCGTGAGGAAGCAAATTTGAATTTTATAGAAACTGAGTAATTTGTTGTCTTATTTTTGACACTTTTAAACAGATGGCGCTAATAAACAAATTTCTTCTTTAAAAAGATACCTTGGCCATCATTGCTCCATCAATATTTTTGGTTTTGCGGAATCAGCAAAATAAAAGGGAAAATAATGATTTGCCTTCTCCTTAGATTCCACTTAGATTCCAATTAGTCGCTCGTTATCCAATGGTCATCAATCAAACTTTAACACAGGCCAAAGCCAGAATATTAATTTCTTTTCAAGCCCGCAACGGCAATATGGAAGGCGCGGAAATTTTTTTTTCTCCTTCTTCTTCTTCTTCTTCTTCTCCCACCAGCCTTCTTACCGGAGTCCCAACTCAGTTAATTATAATCCTTGCAGATGGGAATTAATGGTGGCAAATGAAACTCCTATATCATCGTTTACCCATTGTTCCTGAGTGACCTTAATCTTGTGCTAAATGAACAGCTGTTTCCATTTAAGTTATCCTTCCTAAGAATGGCGTCAGTAAGGCATTTAATAATGTTCATCAGTTTTTTTTTTTTTTTTTTTTTTTTTCTATTTTTTTACAACATTCGCCGTTTGCTGCCTTCAGCTCCTTCCGTTGGCCGTCAGTCAGACAGATTGTTTTAACTTGAGTGAAATGAAGGATATGCAAAAATGGATGAATGAAGGAAAAAATTAAAAAGGACATTATTTTGCACAAGAAAAAAAAAACAAACAAGAAGAAAGAAACGAAAGAGAATTGAAGGAAATGAGAATTTAATTGAGTTTAGTTGTCTTGCATGTCTGTGTGTAGGGATTAAATTGCTGTTTCTCTTCCCGTCGAGTAATTGTCTCCTTAAAAATGTAATAAATTCAACAGAAGAAAAGGGATGTCTTAAACACACTCAAAAAAATTGTATCCCATTCGTTTTGTGAAGCGATAATAAGTTTTCATTTTGATCCTTCACAGTCAAGGTGATGCATTGCCGTTTAGATACAACACAGTAACTGAAAGCAAATTATTTTTTAATGGAAATTCAAAGGCGGAACAAAGAGTTTCGATGTGAAATCACCTTATCAGGGTCACCTTTAAAAATAAGGTGCCAGGGAAATGTCAAACACAGGCCATGGTATGAAGAAGTCAGCAACAGTCCTTTTCTAAACAAATCACTTCAAAATTTTGTATAATTAACGACAGGATACCTGTCATTTCCTCTTAACCCAGAGGTGAGTCGCGTTCGTCATGAATAGGAAAGGAATTTGAAGCCTCTTGATTAGTTCCTGTCATTGGTCTCTATCATCAATAATTCTGGATTGCTGAATGCCCCTGGTTTTTGTCTTGACAGTGCTTTATTTTCAGTCCGGCAGGGTTCCGTTTACTCCTACGACAGCTGTGATATGGGTTAGTGGGTTGGCACAGATAAAGAAGGTAGTCTAAAGGTGTTAAATCCAACGAGCAGGGTGGCCATTTCCGACAATAAGACGGTGGCTGAACTTCGTATACAGTAAGTCGAATGTGTCATGTGGCGGGAGGAACTGTCGTGTTGAAACCATATATCATCTTCAAAGCCTTTCAATTCAAACATATCCTTTGGTCGAAGTGGAGCGAAAGTGACAGTGACATCACAACCAAACAGTAATTTCCATCGTAAGGAATCTAAGTTACTTACAGTGCATTTAACCAGCAATGTGCCTCGTCACTGAGGAAGATTTTTGGGTCGTGGAGAGTCGATTAACTGCGGTCTGACTTACCATATTTTCACTTCTGTCATCTGGCTGTGTCACCGGAATGGCAAGATGGGTAAGTTCGATTCAAAGGGATCAATTGTTGGGTTATGGGACGATTGTAGTTAACACCAATTGTGTAAAGACTTTTCAGTGAGTCTAAAATGACTCGGTCGAGTCGAAACTTAAATGCTTCAGATAATTCATTTCTATTTCGTTTGCTAGATAAACAATGCAGCATTGGAGGAAAGTACTTCGCCCATTTTTTCATTTGTTCTCTCTCCGTATAAGTAATAAAGGGTGACCAGGTAAGAACGAAAAAGGAAAATTAAATAGAACAACAACGGTGTGAGATAAACTCGTAAAATTGATTCTGGCTTTATTTTAAAGCTACGCCCCGACTTCGCTGGCAATACAATTATTGATGATTCGGTTAAATATGTGCGGTGTTATTCCTGCAATAGCATGTTGAATATTGACCTCGAGCTCGTCCAAAGTGGTTGGCTTGTTAGCGTAGATTAAGGACTTGACGTAGTCCCAGAGGTGTCAAACAACTCAGATATATCGATATTGTCGAGCTCCGACCACAGAAATTCGGTTAACGTCGTTCTATACCTGAGACCATTGACGGTAACGGTGTCTTCTTCCTCCTTTCGAAGAAATAAGGTCCGATAATGCCGCGATGCCATAAACCGCACAAAACAGTTTATCTTTGTGGATGCATTGATACTTGTGGATTGTGTTTGCTCCAATAATGGCAATTTTGTTGTTGACATAGCCGCTGAGCCAAAAATGGGCCAGGTCCGAGAAGACATTTCCATAGCCCAATTAGTGCACCCACTGCGTTTTCTATGGTCGTCCGGCTTAAATTTTTAGGTCAGCACAGTCTTATATGAATGTGGGCCCAAACAAGATGAGTTGACTCTCTGGCGGTGCCCAATTCAGTTGATCGGTGCCAAATCGACATCTCTGGGTCTTCTTTCATACTGGTCATTACAGATGGCTATGGCAAGCCTCACTCAATATTTTGACAGCTGGATGTCATTGGTAACTTTGACAGCTACCGAAACATAAGAATTAGAAAAACTATCATTACTATCTGGTCACCCTATATAAAGAGCCGTCTAGTTCCTTCGTTGAACTGTGTCAGTTAGACAGTAACTCATAAGTAAATTTTGTTAAGGAACCTTTGTTAATTCGTTAATGCCACACGGTTTCCTTTTTTTTTCAGAATAGTGACAGCCCCAAAGTTCGAGCGACCTGGAATATTGGGAACACCACTTTTCTATTCTGGATTAAACCTCTACTATACCTATGGGAGCACGAAGCCATCAAAGACTCTTCCCCTCGTGATTCGTATGGTTGGCATAGATAAGGTTATTCATCGGGGTCATTGCAATTGCAATGTGTCTTCAATGGTAGCTTTATGAGAAAATTGTCTATTCCTATCAGGCTTGTCCTGTTGTACAATATCTCGATAGGTCTTTCATTAGAATTGTATGTCCTCTAACTGAGGGGTTCTATTCAAGCGAAGGCAAGAACTTGCTTCTACGTTAAACAATGCGAAACATACTAGGCCGGATATGGAATATGCAGCAGATTATTTTCATACTTGCATACTGTTGGCTGGTATAAACCAATCAAAGTTCCAAAGCAACAGGTACCATATGACCATGTGGTATCTGACTATATTTCAACAAGGAAGTGGTTGCCTGTGCTGGTATGCGATCGAATGTATTCACCAATTCTTTTGTATTCCTAGAGATCCAGACATAGACGTCCTAGAAATTATCTTTCTTTAAAATGAATATGGGCTGCTCCCACTATTCGTAATTCAACTCAGTGAAACCTTAGTCCTCGCATTAATAATCCTTCATATGACCTCAAATATAGAAATTATGTAAAAGAACCCGATTTTCTAGATCATGGTTCGGGCCAATGGCATCAATCGACTTCCCGGATAGTCGCTGCTGTAGCCTTTATTTTCTACTCTGGATCTTCGATCACCAAAAAGTTATTATCATTGGCAGTTTGACTTGGGCCTAAATGTCTGATGTTTGGGAGATGTTAAGACACGGAATCTCGTCTATTAGTCCATCTCCCCATTTGGTAGATTCTTGTTGGAATGTGCGTGGAACCAGTCCAAGGATAGTTCTCTACTTGATGTTGTGGCTAAGTGATCTAATATTATTATATAATTGTAGGAATGCCTATCAATTCCACGATTATTTAGATACTGAACCCGCAAATATCACTGTCATACCGGAACGAGCGTTGGGAATTTATCAGTTTTATCTATGTGTCACACAGCATATGAATCACAGAAGAATAATTTTCTGGAAATGACGGACTATCTGTCGCTTTACGACCAAGCCGGTGCATAATACTGTGCTAAAACCACCAAGTGAGTAGCAGGTTCTCTTCGGGATCACACAACAAAAGCACTTTTGACTCGGTCTCACATAAGTCATTCAGCAGAAAATAAGAAAAAACAGTTACAGATGCTAAACGCAGCTTCAATAGTCCTATAGAGGCTATTTTATAGACGCACTGTCCAAGGTGATACCAACTTATAATACGTCTGTAACTGAATTGCCAATTTCAGACGGAATTGCAACAGAGGAGAAACTGAAGTGGGCAATCGACAAATTTTCTTCCTTCAAATCTCCTTAGGGCGATGAGATTTTTTCAATTATGCTCCAGAAGGTGAGACTTATACTAATACCGGTCCTTTACACGCAGTTCAAAATTCATTCTTCATTTCAAGGGCTTGGCGAGAAGTGATAGTTCTTTTCAATCTACCAAAGATTTCAGTCCTAGAAGCCTAACCTCCTTTATATTATGCTGAAAATCCTGGAAAAATTAAAGAGCATCCATCTTCGTAATCGAATTCAATGGTAATGAAATATCCACCGCTGAACATAGTTATATAAGAGGCAGAGGAGTACAAGCGGGATTGCATAACGTTTGCTAACACCATAGAAATCACTAACTGCCTTTCTAGACATTGAAGGAGCATGCAATAATTTGAAAATGTGCGCAATGAAAACTGAACTGCAGAGCTCCAACGTTGATCAAACTTTCAGTAGCGTAAATATGAATCTGCTCGATAAAAGGAAAATCAGTGCTAGGCTAGCCCCCAGAGAAACACCACAACGAGGAGTCACTTTTGTCTTTGTTTGGCTCATCGTTATTATTAAAACACTTTTGAAACTCAAAAACAAAGAAGTAGAGATATTTGCATACGCTGACGATGACAGGGAAATTCTTACCAAACAAAATGACTCGGAGAACTAAATTCATAGAAGACAGGACTGGTGTTGCTCATAAACAAAGGAAACTGGGAGCCATTCATGAAATTTCGACATGGCAGCTACGCACGTGTGTACACTTGCATTGTCGTGTTGATGAAAGGACACTTTTTCTTGCCTAAACGATGTCGCTTTTTTAATTATAGTTATAGCGGTCCAAAAAGTTGCCATTTGATTGTCTTTCTCTTTTGAAGCCAATTTTTGTGTCGTTGGAGGTCGATTCGTCTGGTCTCAGGTATGTTTTTGTAAATAGATCCATGGTTCTTACTTACATAGGTAGCGCTACAATTCGGGGTGAATCTGGGTCTCAACTATCAAGCCTTTCCCGCTAGCCTGGGCTCTAGCTAACTGGCTTCAATTCGGTTGAGGTCCACATCTACTTGTGCGCTCCACCTTATGTGAGGTCTTTTTCTACGCAGAGGGACAGCGTTAGATTCGAAGCCTCTGCGAACCGAAGCATTGATCCATTCGCACTACATGTTCTAGACATCGACTAGGTCAATGTCGCTATTAAGCTCGTATAGTTCCTCGTTGAATATTCTCCTCCAAAGCCCGTCAACACAAAGGGGACCGAATCGAGGGATTTTTCTCGAAACGAGTCGATGCTTCAGCGCTATAAAGCAGGAATGGGATGACCAAGATCTCATAAAAGTTTCCTTAGTTTTTTGGGATAGCGCCTTACTACTGAATTGCCTTCTTAGTCTCAGAAAACAGCGATTGGCAAGAGTGATTTTTCGTTTTATTTCTGGAGAGGTGTCGTTTTTCTTATTTATTTATTTATTGAGAGAAAACAATCGCTGTATGAGTAGGTTGTATTTAAAAGACGTTGGCAGATAGACAAGGTAGACAAAGTCCCTTACTACCTCGAAATTATAGCTGTTGACTGTGACGTTCTGTCCAATTCGCCGATTTCATGTGTACCTTTCTGTTGACAAAATACACTTGGTTTCCCCCTCATTTACCGCTAAACCGATTTCGGCAGCCTTCGTTTCAATACTAGCTAATGCACCGGTGTGACAATAAGCTGTATTCTCCCAAATATGTGGACTTCATCGACGCACACTGTTAGTTGCACAGACAGTTGTTACTAACCTAGACGGAGCAGTGAGCGTTCTCAATCGTCATTCTGCACAGAGAGACGAATTTGGCAGGGATGCTCTATGGCTCATGGCTCTATACAGCTCGTCTCAATAAATAGTGTCCTTTGCGGTCTTAAAATCGATGAACAGATAGTGTGTATCGATTTGGACTTCTTGAGCTTTTTCCAGGATCTGCCGGACTGAAGATCTAACCAACTGACAGGGGCCCATCAGGTTCTTGATGAAGGAATTCAGATGTTCACACAATATGGCACACAGTCTTCTGACCAGGTCTGAAAAATGTATTGATGCATGCTCTACACAAAGTCATTTTCATCAGCTTTGAATACCGCGGCCGGCAAGCCGTTAGATCCAGCTGCTGGAATTCAGTTTAAATATTGCTATCCTTACTTCGTTTTGCTCTGATGGATGGATGTTTTGGTTGTTATCGTCTAAGTTGTGATGCTGGGCTTCTTCGCCTTTGTACAGTCTCAGCACCGACTGTGACTCTAATACAAAATCCCCTTCTTCATCTCTACAGGTTTCTGTATGGGTCTTCTTGCCATGACACGTCCTTTTTAGCCATGTTCTTCCCGTCTCTTTTGCTCGTAGAGCTGATGAGCGGCTTCTGTCATTCTTTATAAAGCCGATTTGTAGGCTCCTTGTTTAGCTGCATGCAGGCTAGCATTCTTCATCAAATGAACGACTTTTTGGTGTGGTCGGTTGAAATACAGCACATCAATTGCGGCTTACGGCATATCTGATATCACGTTGACAGCGTTACTACCGATCTTCGGTACTTGATTTTGGAGGCATAGGAGTTGTTGAGAGTTTTCGAGATACGCGTTTGGTGAAGATTCTGCCGGTCTCTTGTGATTGCAATTATTTTACGTTATACCTTCTCACAGTTTTACTTCTTTGTTGAGGCGCTTGAGAAATTCGCGGAAAGTTTGGACGTCCAAAATACTGGAGTCGTGCCTTACGTCTATAGCAATATTGTCAGTTTGATTAGATTCATGATCCGTAGACCGCCATGTCAGCTTGTGTAAAGCTGGATGAGGAAACCATGTGTCTAAGTACAAGCCCAAGTCCGTTGCCAGACGTGGTGTCGTCTTGGCTATGTTTATCAACTGTCCTGGCAACTGTGATACCAAAAATGTCTTCGTTGCTTATCCCGGCAATGAAATCGCCTAGTACGATTTTAAAATCATAAAAAAACATTTCACACAATTTTTCATCCCACTTATGTCCGGTCCATCCCATCACACTTTCTGTATATCGGCGATATCTCCGCGATATCAGTCAAGGACTCTGCTAATTGCTCGATCGCACGTGACCTGTTAAGGGTCCGAACACTCCATGTAGAAATCCGAAGGTCATTGTCCTCTAAACGTTTGCGAGTGTCGTCAGCAGTGTATCCATTTTTGTTGTGAGCCATGTGACGGCTTAGGCCAGTGTTATGCTACTAGCCCAGCATGAACTTGCGCTTGAGTAAGGGTTTACTCGTGCAGTTACCGGGGACCGAAACTGGGAGCTAAAGGGAGATCTTCGCTAAGAACTTGAATATTGCGCTACTTGCCGAATCCAACGCAGGTCCCCAGATTTATGATTCATCTACGATCATAAATCAGCGTAGGATCTCGTCCGTATTGTCTTTAAACAGCGTCAATCTCTCATTTGAGTTTGTCTCACGAGCTTAATTTTTTCTATTTTCTCTGTGGCTTTCACACACAAATTAAACGACGCAGCTTGATCAAAATTTGACAGCAGTCTTATTGAACTGTCGTACCACAATTTGAACCACTTGCAATTGACGCAACACCTCTAAAGTTAGAGGAGCGTGTAATCCTCGCCACAAAATGGGACAAAACCCCAAAATATTTCTGTGGATATACAAGAAAATTGTGCAAATCATACCCACATACGGGGCAGAACAGTCACAAAATGACCAGTCTTAAAGCGATCATGACAAGCGCCAACCACAGGGCTGAAGATACTTCTCAATCTGCTAGAAAATTGGCTGCCAGAAGCGCCTTGAGAATCAGTCAGTCACTCAGCTGAATCCAAAGTCTCTTACGACATTCTGAACAAATATGTAAGGAGCAAAGTTACCACGAAATACGTGTTTTCCTACCTTCACTTTGATAGGCCATACTCTTAATCCTTTCTGGGTAGGGAGGAATGGATCACAAATGAGCCGACGAAGAAGAAATCAGTGTCCATCTAGAAGGATGGATTGTGGAATCGGAACCTATGTATTCCCAGAGAAATGAAATACGCACAGCTCAGCCAGGCCCCCTGTTAACAACAGTGTTTTCCAAGTTGTGCCTGTGATATTAACATTTTTGTTAACAGTCAAATGGCCTTGAAAGCAGCTACTGCTACTGAAGTAAAACCCAAGCATTTCGCACAATCTCTACGGAATCTCTACTCCCAAAGCCATAACCACCAATGAAACGACTGATGAATTGCCAAGAAAAGGCTCTACAATAGACCTTTGACAATCGGGCGTTTCAGTCAATTAAACCACCACTCTGCGATTTCAAGACGAGCCAACAATAACCACCTGTGAATTATGACTCAAGTGCTGGCTAAATATGATTTATGTTGGACCAATATCGTTTCCTAAGATGGTAAAAGTACTTTCGTACCCCTCATTTCCTAACAACCCACACATTGGAAATTCATCTCAAAGACGACGGTATACATATGTAGAGGCTAATGCCGTAACAATTAGTGTCTTACCACAAGATGCTATGCAGCACCTTCATGAACGATGCAAGAGCAACATTGACTATACCGGCTCAAGGAGCATATACTTCTAGATAACAATATTTTATGTTTCAATTTCGAACCTTTCGAAAAATCACATAAATCCTTAATCACTGTTATAAATAGTTAAAGTCTTATTAAAAAAAAAAATACATTGTCATGGCACTTTTAAAAACATAATCCACAACAAAAACAGAAGGAAAAATCACCTTAGCAGCAGTCCCATCCTCCTACCTTCAGCCGGTTCATTTCTTGCACAAAAGCCAAAATAAAAGGACATAAACAACAATTTATTTTAATGAGCATAAATCTTTCCTGTCGACAAGATGTACGACTATCGCTGAGCATAACCGTTTTTCTTTGGAAAACGCTCATGGAGAAACGAACGGAAAACACGTACGTAAATAAGAGAACACAAAATCTACCACTTAGTGAATCCAAAAGGAGGAACGTTTAACAGTAGCTAAATTGCCACAAAACCTGTACACATACAAGCTTCTTCCGCAGGAATAAGAAGGACTTTTGAATTAAAATTCACATTGTCACGGTATTTGTGTAAAATATTTATACCCTTTCTATTTCCGGTATCCCAAGGGGTGTATTAACTTTTAACCATAAAACCATGTATACATACGGACAAGTGATCAGGATAGAGAGTTACATACGATGTTATATTGTTATGATGGTCCTGTATTAATCGTAGCCTTGGGTTAGAGGTGCTACTGCATTGCGTGCTAGGTATACGAGTAGAACAATTTCATCTTCAGGTGGACTGATAGGACTTGCGTGTCTTGGGTAACAAGCAAGTCCAACTTCACCTTGTATGTAGGTCAAGGAGAGCTGCGTCTGGGTTGGTTTCAGAAAGCCTTAATTTATAAGAATTTGTTTGGTTTGATTTAAGGTCTGCCGTCTTTGATCTACGAGCCGGTAATAGAGAGAAATTTATGGCTTTCTCTGGTTATCGTTCAAAAACACGAATGGAGTTATCTCATTTGTAACGAAGAAGAATGAGTGTCGCAGCCACCCTTGTGGCATTTAATATTTTGTAATATCACACACACACACATACGTATGCACGAGTCTGCATATATAAGGAACTTATAATCAGAGTCGAGTACGTGTATCCACTGAGTGGCGTTAACTTTGCGATACTCAGTGCTGTAACTATGACTACCCATCAATTGTGCATGTTTTACAGTCTCGTGGTAACCACCAGGTGCTGTTCCCGTTCAACCGAGCTCGATTTGCTAAGCTTATAAGTGCAAGCGATGAGCAAGAAAAAAAGTCACATCGTACATGTCCTTTTAGAAATGATCAACCCTCAGAAGCCGCCGTACGGCGAATGAATTCACGTGATTGAACCAACATAGACATAAACAGTAAGCATAAATGATGCCTACAATGAGGATATCTCGGGAATAGTAAGGTGTAAGAAGGGATGGTGACAAACGAGCCTTAAATTGACCAAATTGGCTTACATTCCTGAACAGGATAAGTGTCGAAATGTTTGGCCCCTTTTGATTCGTGGGTCTCAAAAAGGCCATTAGCTCCAGATATGTAAGGTTAACTACTCGGTCGCGTATGTGCATGTGGAAAGTTCGACCTTTGAATAAGCCATGAGTGGCCGATTGCTATAAAGCAAGTGACGGAAGGGTAAGTCAAAAGTCTAATGAAAAATTATTACACTATGGTGATTGCTTCAGAGGCAAGAAACAGCCTCTACTTGGGTACGGATACGCGAAACTAAAACAAGAAGTCTTGAGGTTTTAGCAGATAAATGAACGCGTCATATTCACATCAAAGCTCATTTGGCCAATATTAGCCTGGCATGTGTTTAAGCCACCACAGGAAAACAGGTGATGCTGCCAAAGAATATTTCTGCCAACAATGTCTTAAGTAAGACGAAAATATCGCGAGATCTTCGGTAGCAAAGTCGGGAAGAATACCCTATACCACATCATAGTATGCATGTATCATGAATATGCTTGTCACTTGATCATAAGACAGTCAACCAAACTGATTATTTTGTAATCGGTGCAAGGCACTCACAAAATTTAGTAGTACAATCACAGAGGAAGCTAAGGATATGGGACAGCCAATTCTGCAGCCTATTAAACTACGAACATGACCCAAACTCCGCTGCCAAGCAGAACGCACCATTCAACTTGGATATTAAAGATGAAGTGCCCATCAACCCGACTAAAATAACTTTCTACTGAGCTATTTAAGGTAGCAGGAGATGACTTGTTAGAGACCATATAACAACTTAATATATTTCCATGAATTGAACCTCAGCATAATTTGCCGACAAGAAATCAGATACACTAACTCTTGGATCTTGAGTCCCATTAGCATTGCGTCAAGACCTTTATGCCGTATTTTGTGAACGCTAGAAAGCATTTGTCTTCATTCATTTGGCCGTCTCGACTGGTTAAGCAGTAGCACATCCTGTCAATCCAATTTTTCAAAACCGTGTTGGCTGTTTCTGGCTCTATGTCAAAAATGCCTCGAGCGATATTCGATTTAAGGGCTTGAGTCATTTTTGGATTGTCCGCAAACATCGATCTTTAAGGGTACCGTCAACTGGCCTAACATTGACCAGGGGGGGTAACTTTGACCGAAATCTTACCAGATATATTTGACGATACCAGCAGCCTCTTGTTGTGGTTTATTATTCATTTTATATAAAATCGAATTTCTATTTCCTCACAGATGGCAGTAAAAAAGGTTAGAGTTATAATATACTTCCTGTCATCGTCCATTGCAAAGTTTTGTGTAACTCATTTTTAACCGCCTTTTTTTGTGTTGAAAACTTTTACTTCGCAATAACTCATATTGTACTATTTGGACAAGAAATTAATTCAGGTATTTAGACTGAACTATATTCCTCTGGAAAATTATCTCATTTAGGAGCTTTTTGTTGTTTTTTATTGTATTTGGTGAAAAACAGAATAGTGTGTTAATTTTACTTAAACAACGGCTAACTTTGACCGGGTGGTCAAAGTTAGACGTTTCACATTTTTTGCATTAGGTACCTATTTAACTTTTGTTTTTTGCCGTTTAATGATAGAAAAAGAAAAATGCCACCAAAAATAAACCCTAAAAGGCGTTACAACAGTGCTAAGGAAGAAGATATTCAAAAAGCTATTAATTTAATAAAGAGCGGAAATATGTCCATAACGAAATGCGCTAAGAATTTCGGAATCGCCAAGGGGACTTTGGTTAATCGCCTTAAGAACAGCCACAATAAAGATATCGGTAGGCCAACAGTCTTCAGCAAAGAAGAAGAGAAGGCTATTGTAGATAGCCTGTTAGCTGTTAGCGACTGGGGATTCCCATTTGACTCCAGAATGGTACGATTATTGGCCAAAAATTATCTTGACATTGCAGGAAGAAAGGAAAATGTGTTTGGAGAAAATAATATGCCTGGAGCTGACTGGATCATTGGTTTTATGAAAAGAAACAGAAGAATCCTTTCAATGAGGCAATGCCAAAATTTAAAAACATCGAAGGCAAAAATCACAAATGCTGTGCTAGAAGAATACTTTCATCAACTTCAAGTTTCATTAAAATCTCATGATGGTAACTGGATCCCTGCTGAGAGGTCAGTTTAAAGATGGATACGATTCTATTTTTAGCTTTACAAAATACCAATTTCAAAATGGTTTTGGGACGTGTATTATATTTTCTTTTTAAATTTTATTAGGATTTTTAATTTTGATGAAACAAATTTGTGCGATGATCCTGGGACAAAAAAGTGTATATTTAAGAAAGGCAAAAAATATCCTGAACGGATAATGGATGCTTCAAAGAGTAGCATATCCATTATGTTTTGTGGATCAGCAACAGGGAAACTGCTTCCACCGTATGTGGTGTATAAGGCAACGCACCTGTGGGAATCTTGGATTCAAGGTGGTCCACCAAGAACCCGATATAATCGCAGCAAATCGGGTTGGTTTGACGCAATCATTTTCAAAGATTGGTTCTTAAATAGTTTTATACCTGAAACCAGGCAATTTAAGAAAGAGATAGTTGTTATGGGGGATAATTTGGCAAGCCACTTTTCAGTGGAAGTAATACAAGCTGCAAAGCAAAATAACATCAAATTCATATGCTTCCCAAAGAATTCCACCCACATTTGTCAGCCACTTGATGTAGCTTTCTATGCCCCTTTGAAAAGGAAGTGGAGATCGGTTTTAGACAACTGGAAAAGCGCGCAACGCAAAAATGCACAAACGCTGTCAAAAGAAAAGTTCCCATCTCTGTTAAAGTACTTGACCGATTCACTATGTAACGAGCATGGGGTTTCGGAAAACCTTGTGTCGGGTTTTAAAAAATGTGGAATCGCACCTTTTAACCCGTCGGAAGTACTAAGAAGACTTCCATCTGAGAATGTTGAATGTAGCGAAGTAACCAACACAATTTCAACAGCTATTCTATCGGTTTTAAAAACCATGCGTCAAGCCGATGAAGATTCTCCGATTCGTCAGAAAAGGTGCAAAATAAATGTGGAGCCTGGCAAAAGTATAAATATAGAAGCTATACGAGAAGCAAAAAGTTCCTCTAGCAATGAAGCCAGCATTGCTGAAATTATAAATATTGAAAATAATAACCCTAAAGAAACGACGAAAGAGGATGATGAACAGAGCGAAGACGACGAACAGGAAAATAACGACGATCTTTCTGTTGATAAATTGTTTGCGTTATTGTGTTCAAATAGGGACTAAGCCGTATGTTGTTACTGTCTTTTGTTTAAATTTTCCACTTTTTTATTTTATTTGTTTACTTTAGATTACCTACACTACGATTTGGCATGGTTGGAGGACTAGAATTAATTTGAATTTACTTACTTTTATAACATTTTCCTTTATTAATAATATTTATATTAATATAATAAGATATTTTTATTTTGTTTAATACTTGCTTTAATTAATTTACTTAATCATAATTTATAAAAACATTATCATAGCTATCCACATATATATGAATACATGTAGCTATGTACTTCCATATTTCCTTAAATTCAATATAGTTTGTAAATAAAAGTTATTTGAAACATCCATCTATAAATTTGTCTACCTATCTAACATGTATACGGTCAAAGTTAGCCAAGCCCAAGTCTAACATTGACCACCCAGTTTTTGTTTAAAAACTAAGCTTAAATCTGTACTAACTAAGATTCTATTACCAAAATTCTGA